>KK113212.1:364271-377008 GCA_000611955.2 Stegodyphus mimosarum
CTATTAAGAAATATTTAAATTTTAAAATGGTTAAGAAAAACTTTTACAAGTATTAAATAGTAAATGTTAAATCGGCATGCAAAAATTGCTTTACCTGCAATGCATATAGATAAAATGCTGTCATGCGCTATGTTTGCTTTATGTAGATAAAGAATATGTAGATATGTACATTTTATTGTGCCATTGAAGAAATCTTAGCTCTCATGTAAACTGCACATAAATGAAGAGATGCTTTCGTGGCAGAATTAGTAATTAAAACAGTCTGGACAACAACTGGAAAAGTTTCCGAAACCGCTATGAATAAAGCCCATTTATAACAGTTTGGCCAAACTATTATAATTAACCACTCGCCCATTGAGGAACCAATTATAATGTACGTTTCTCAGTTCTTTTTTTTTTCTTTTCTCACAAGCACCTATCACAAGAAGTATTCCTATCAAGGAAATTACATGCAAAAGTATGGCATTAATTTTCTTAAACTAAAGACGAATTTTAAACGAAGATTTCAGTTTGATTTTTTTTATTCATGATTTTTCATTCATCATCCTTTTATGTATTCTTTTATTAGCATTTCAATATTTTAAATTATCATATTCATTAAATGTAACTTTTATGAACAAAATAATGCAATTCCGAAATTATAAACAACGTATTTTTTACACAACATATATTATTATAAAACGTAAAATAAGGAGAAAAACAAATTGCTTTCTTTTAACTGGATTCAATAGATTCTCATTAGGGTATTATATGAGTAAAAGAAACCAATTATTATATGAAAAAGAAGGCTTTTAAAAAATACCTTTATCGTTTTCACATTGTTGGCTGATAGTCTGACAAAAAAAGAAAATTTTGAACACATTTCTCATTGAGTTAGTGATGGAAGCATCGATTTTTAGGGGAAGGTGTAGTAATGATTGTGTCATTTTGCAGCAAATAATTTAGTTCTTTTCCTATGCTTTTATTTTGACTCCGGCGATAATTCTATGGGACTGCATTTTAATTCTATAGCAATTGAAGGATCTTTGAATGCGATTGTCAGACTCATAATGTAATAAACAAGGTTTCAGATATCGTTATTGTATTCTTTTATACAAGTTTTTGTAATATGCGAGGGAGTCTTTATTACTAAATTTTGCTTACTTGCACTTCAAATAAAAACAAATCTGATGTATACATCAAATAACTTCCTTGTATGGAATATTAAATTACACGCAGTTTTCCTGCATTTCATGTAATCTTATTCAATTGTATTAAATCAACTTCGTCGATAGCCAATAATCACAATACAATAAAGGCACTCATTAAAATTCAATATATTTATTTACTATACCTACACTCTGGCGCTAGATTCACTTAGCAGCATTACATCTCATTCATTTTATAACTCAGAATGCACAAAAATTATCTCATCTGAAGAACTATTTAATCGTCGCCACATATTCTATTTAAATACTGCAATAAATATAAAGCGATGTATAAAAGAAGTAAAAAGAAAACAGTTTTTCAGAGATGATTCAATGCAGCTAACCTAATGCACTACTCGTAAACATACGTAAAACGCATGCGCTACTCGTAAACATTCTCCTCTGTCCGAGACAGACTGGGGACAATATTTGCTTGTAATACGAAACACTTATTTCCTCGAATTTCATTAGAGATATATTTTTCGTTCACTTAATTATGATCTCAGTTCGCGATAAGGCAAAAATATATAAAACCTCAAATTATCTTCATTAAAAATTGAAAAATATAAAAAAAAAACACCAAATACAGTTAAAACAACAAAAAATTAATTAGAATTAAAATTAAAGTTTCTACGCAAAAACAAACAATTCGGCTAACAAGCAACAAGGCAGAGTTTTCGGTGCACAAAAATGTGTTTCATTTTTTTTCGACTCGGGAAGAAGACACTGCAGGTACTAAAACAGATTTCAGTGTTCTGCTAATTCTTAAATGTAAGCAAATGTGGCTGCTATGGCAAACAAAAATTAGGCTCAGCCTCACTTAAGCAATATTTAAATTTTTGATAATTCTACAACTATTGCATGCAGATTAACTGAAGGCATAAAAAATTTAACTTATCTGGAAGATAAGAATAACGTAATTCAATTATTTTCAAAGCAAAAAATGCGCATTTTACCAACATATAAGAATAAAAATAACTAAGTTCACTGAGTGGGTATATATGAGTAACAGAGTAAATGTATGTATATATACTTTCGTTGTCTTTCGTTTCGCATACTGCAACAAAAAGATCGGTAGGCAGCTATATGTTATAACAGTACTATATGCAAAATTTCAACGTTCTGAGGCTACTCGTTTTTGAGTTATGCGAGATACATACACACGTACGTAAAGACGCCACGAAAACATCTTTTCTGAATTAATTTAAATTCAGTTTTATAATTCTTTGGGGGGCAAACAATCCTTTATTCTGTCCTTATGTACAGATGTCAAGTGAAAACGTCTTTAAATTGCATTTGATAGCGGTAAAAATTTATATTTTCTTTGAAATATGATACCCGGAATTTTTCTTGATTACAATACTTCAGTTACTTCTCACAAGCTGAAAAGTTTGTGAGAAACTTTTCAGTTTCACATTAAAAACTGAACGCCTCACATGTTTACAACACCTTTTGTAATTTTTTAATCGTATCAAAATTATCACCGAGTTAATGAAAATAAAATTTCTTAAAGCTGCAAAAGAAAATCTTTCTAAATCATTCGAATTGTTTCTAAGCATTATTTTTCTTTGTTTACGTTAAGATGTTGTTTCCAGCCTATAAAAGAACCACACAGATTAACCTTAAATAAATTAAGGTTCTGAGCAGATTACTAATTTATTAATATTTATGCAATGTTATGCTCAAATAAACTTACCTTGCTTCACATTATATTGTCAGATAAATAATTAGGAAGGAAAATAATTGTTATTATTCACGCAAATAAAGAATGTAATTGAATATTTGATGTTGAGGCGCATGTCACGAAATATCTTTTTTCACCTGCTGTTTTCTAGCCACGGCTAGAATGTACTTGTCGTTATACAAGTTTTAAAATCTTTCATAAGAGAAAACACTACGAAAATCAAAATGAAATACCAAATAAATAAATAAATAAATAAAGTCTGAAAGGTTTTTATATTACTTCCAAACGGGCGTTTTTTTAATCTTTTTGTGTGTTACCTTTATTTATTAAATAGCTTTATTTATTCTTTGAACTTGAATCATAAAATTGGATTCAACAGTAATATCAAGGAATATTTAAAAAGAACGTATCTTTAGAATTTCCGATAATTAGTCTCTCGAGCAGGAAGTAATATATTTTTTCGTACAGTGTTGCCAATGGTCGCTTTGAAATAATTGTGTTTCTTAATCGAAGACTCTTTATAGTTTATGATTATGAAATAGAAAATGAAGCAAATTTCAAATTCTAAATGTGGACTTCAAAATGCCCGTATTCAAGTGGAGGACTACGTTATTCAAAATTTAATGTCTTTAGGTACCGTTGTTTTTTCACAATGCGAGAAATGTCCATACATTCATGCAGATTCTTCGTTATTTAATTGCTTTAAATAAAATATATGGCTCTAATATTTGGTGGCAACAATTGGAAAAGTGAAACGACGTTTTATAGTGGACGACACAATATGCCAAAACGAAAGCATTTGTGGGCAAATTGTCCCTTTGGGCTAAAAAAAAAGGTAGATTCTTACATTTTTTATTTTTTATTTTTTCATTATAGTTACACTGTTTTTGGTCTTTATTTGTAAGTTAAAATAACTTAACGCTGAATGATGAATACCAATTATGATTTCTGAGAAACTGAAGGACTGCTGAAAATCTAAAAATCAGTATATCGTATAAAGAGAATATCAAATGGCCAACTGGATTACCATTAACGAATTACACTTTAAAAGCACATATTAATAACCATTCTTGAATATTTTCGAGAAGTTATGTTTCAGATATAAAAGAAGTTTTCCATACTAAGTATTAAAAACCAGTTTTTAAACCAACGGTTATCTTTCATAGCATATGTTAGTGAGATAATTTATTTATATTAATATTTACTCATATTAACAAAACTTGCATAATTCATTTTTCTCTTCTCTCTTGGAAATTCCTATCATATAAACATTATCGCTAAAATATATTGTGAAATTAAATGAAATTACAGACTTAAAATTTATATTAAAATACAGTACATTCATTACTAAAATATGAACTCATATAACGAAAAATAAACAAATCATTACTTCTTTGTCTGTATATCTTGTTGCTCGTGTAACTTACATAATGCATCATCTTACCTGCCACAGAAATTTGAAGACTTCGTACTACTTTGGATAATTTTATAAGGCGTATAGCAATTAGAAATAAACTTCTTTTATTTTCTTGGAGGGTAACGTTTAATGCGTTTCTTGCAGTATTGCACAGTTAGATTAAGCAGTGACAATTAAAATTTGAGATGCATTTTGCAGCTTAGTTATTACGTTAATTTTTATCCTTATTCTTTATATTCTCAATTAGTAAATTTTATTTGCATATATTCGGTTGGAGAAAACCTAACTTACTGTAATTGTTAATCCAATTTTTTTGGATGCTCAGGTTTTCTACGGTTATTTAATGATCATAAAGTCTATGGAGATAAAATGATTTTTTTCCTTTGGTAGAAAATCGTATACCTGATATCTGAATTGAATTGCTTTCAATGAAGCTGCATTTTCCAATACACCAGAAGCTATCAAATATCCCTTTAAGTATGCGCATTATATTCGATAGCCTGAAAATTGCCACGTTTAATTATTCCTATTATAGAATGCCATGCACATAATGAAAAGCATCATTTACTACATTACAGATTTATTACCAATTTCTTTCTTAGCTGTTCAAATATAGGGTGCCGTTAGATTTTATAATTGAACATTTCCGTTCTTTCAGATCGAGTTCAGTTTTAATTAGAATTTTCTAATTTGCTACCGCAATATCAATAAATTATCGTAATTCTTTATTCTTACTCAAATAAGTGTTTCAAGTTTATCTGTATTCGGTTTAATGACAGTAAAACATCTTTAAATGCTATAAAAATTTATCTTATATTTTCAATCTGCATTTAAACCAGTTAAAATTTTTTACTACAAAATATTTCTATGCATTTCTATTCTATTTAAAAATTATAAAATAATCTATTCTATTTAAAAATACCTTCCAGCTATTTCACTGCAGCTAGAAAATTATCAGATAAAAATAAATTTATTAACTGTCATTCCTTCTCAAATTACTTTACTATTCACCATCCTAAATTCAGTTCGAATGCGAAACGGAAGAACGAAAAATGAAATTCTCAGCAAATTTAACAATCTTACGGAGAGAAAAATTAATATGAGCTATATTCTTTATGCGCCTAAGAGAAAATAAATAATACAGTAAAGCGGATTAGAAATTAAAATCGCATCTGAATATTAAAATTTTACCTTTGCTTCGAAATTTGCTTAGTTTTAACAATTGTTTTAATTTGTCTTTTGAACCTACCTTGCCTCTTAACAGTAAAGAAAAATGCGAAAGTGTTTGTACATTTTATTCTTACGCTAACTAAGAAGTTAAAAGTTATCTGTAAAAGGTAAGAGATATAATATTTTTATCTGATAAATTCAGTATATGAAATTCTCTAACTTAATTAAATATGCTTGCTAAATGTAGCTCTTTAATTAAATAAATAAACATAAGAGTTTAAGTTATGTACTCGAGTTACAGGACTACTCTAAAAAACGAAGCTGATCGATAAAACCTGTTTTCTTCAGGTATTGGTACAGTGAAATCGCTATGTGAGAATTATTCACACAATAAAATGCAGAGCGGTTTTTTTGTAAAGTTAATGTATTTGTAAACATAAAGTGCTCTTTATATTTTTTGCAGTTTCTGTAGAATTAATTCACTGCGTTATCATTTAAGCGAAGCATGCGTCAGTGAATATCTGTATTTGCTACTCTTATGATAACTTCTATGAAAAATACAGTATCGAGTGTATCAAAAGAAACGGATACTTGCACTGTGAAATCTTATCAGCTGTTAATTTTAAACAGCTCAATTAAAAAGGAAATTATGCGAATGATGCCTTTTTTTTAATATTATTTTTCTTTTATTCGACTTGCTTTCCACAAGCAAGGCGTAGAGGTACTCATGTCGCCAATTTAAGTGTATTGCTTGATTCCGTACGAAAGCTGCTGTAATGTTTATGATAATTCCGTGAATTTAAAATTTAGATAAATTTGGTGGACGTAACTACTATAAGAGAAGACGTATATTTGTTATTGGTATTCTAATATTTTAGATATTTGTATGCTATTATGTAATACTATTCAAGTTGACATCATTATAAATGTTTGTAGTTATTACCTATGGAATTGCTCGTTGCATAAACAATCATTTAAAACAGTATTACACAATACAAAAATTAGTAAATTTTCTTTAGTTGCATTTACTTGGATTTCTGGGTTAGTGTTGTATTACTTACCTTGTTTCACATTCGGTTTGCTTAAAATAACGTGTTTTTTTTTCTTTTTTTAAAAACCTTCAATTGAATTGGTAAATCTTTATAATTAAAATTTACTTTTTACGCCTTTCAGATTTGATGTTAAGTACTTAGTGCAGAAAAATAATTTAATTTACTTATCTTGGAATAACACTTAATAACTTTACTTCAATTACTTTCTAATAAAAATAATGTAAAGATTTATACAAGTAAATAGACTACCAGTAATACCAGTAATTTACTACCAGTACTACCAGTAATTTACTACCAGTACTACCAGTAATTTACTACCAGTACTACCAGTAATTTATACCAGTAAATAGTCTTCGGAGGTTACAAGCTTTATTGGGATTAGATAAATAAGATTAATAATTTTTAATTGAAGTTACAAAAAAGGTTTCAATTTTCTCAATCTGTTTTATTCAGAAACAGAAACAGAGAGCGAAAGTTATCACAATATTAAATTTTATTACATTTTGAACTATTCTTAATTACAGTTTACCTAAAGAAAAAATTTAGTCAATAAAAAATACCCAGGCTACTCAATATCAGAAGAAACATTAAAGAAATGTCACCATTTTACATATGGAACAACGAGAATTGAATTCCTTAGATTATTGCATTAGTACTAATTATTTTTTTCAAGTATTTTATATTTTTGCATGTGTTTCATTATTTCATAAAATTAACTTTAACCTTTCTTTTAATATTTATATTTCTTTTATGCTGAATGGCAAAAAGTAAATATTCATATTTATATTTATATTTCTTTTAGGTTGAATGCAACGAGTAATGATTCATGATTCCTCTGGTTTTCGAATGATGTTTTTTCAGTAGCAGCTTATTTTGATAGCTGAAAAATAAAGCAGTAAACTTAGCTATTTATTTGTAATTTTTCCTGTTCCTAATTAGTTTGAGCATCAGTTGCCAAGACTGCAATACCTCAAATTTACTAGAGAGAAATAAGGAGAAAACCTTTTAATTAACAATAACTGAAAATTAGTTATTACTGCTAATAACTGAGTATTTTTTAAAGTTTCATTTAAATATATCATATGCCTGACTTTATTAAAATATCTGAATGATTTTAATTAAAATATTAGAAATAATAAATAATTATATCAGGATAATTCGTGGTTTGCCTGAAGAATTAGTTCCCTTTTTAATGTATCCTATGAACAATTTTGAAAGACCTGTGAATTTCACCGCTAGGGGCCTCTGGCGGTCTTAATACCCAGCTGCGTTAACCAGAAATTACAAACAAAACCAAAAACTCTAATTAGCCTTTAATTGTCCAGAACATATCGATTTCATCGATTCTTCCTCATTACCGAATCCTTATTCTGAACATTAATTACCTTAGAGGACAAACAACCACAAAATACTATTTTGTTTCAAAACAACGTCATTAAGATCTTGATTAAATATTTATTCACCGAAGCGACATAAACTGTCTCTGGAAAACAGTATCATACTGTTAAAAGACCAATTTTTAATAGTCTTGAGTAATGCTTATTTTAAAATATGTTAAAATTATGCCCTATTAATTGGATAATTTTATCGACTTTATGTGCACGCTTATTGTAAAGTATAGAATAAAAAGTACTTAATTTTGAAATTTTTATTACTAGTATTATAAACCTGCCGCCGAACCCGTTAAGTGTTTAGCGTCGCTGACTGCCGTACCGAAGGGCCCGCTTCGAATCCCGGAGAAGGCTTGAACGTTTGTAAATGTTTAGTCTCGGTACGGCATAGCGACACTCTAAATATGCGGGGACCCGAAAGTCCTCTCGTGTGGTTTGGTGGAAGAAAAGAGGGGTGAAAGACCCTCGGACCCATCCCCCCCGGAGTCATCTCCATCAAAATTGGGAGCGGAACTGAGCTAAATCGCACTGTCACCTGCAAGATGCTCAAGGCTTTTGACAATGACAGGCGTACCTTGCACTCCTTGCCACAATGAATTTCGTAGCCTTGGCTGATGTTACTGTCAGACAAGTGAGCATATGTAACAACAACAACAACATTAGAAACCTTGCAGAATGTCAGTATCAATCACTGCATTGGTACAGTAACTTTCTATGCGATGTTCATATATAGTTGCAAATTATTATTTTAGCAGTTTTCATGAACTACATGATTTGGTGTTTAGTGAAGAAAGTGAACTCGCAAATCGCAAAAGACTTCGTGAATTCATTGGACTAAATTACTCTTTCGAAACTCCGAAAATTAAGGAAAGTTTATTAAATATTTTCACTCTTGCAGATCTAATGTCAGTTATTGCTTCGAAATTATAATGTTCCAAAACCGCTGATGAAAGTTATAATACAATCGTGCGTGCTTTAGCTAATCGTGCTTTTAGTTTGCGCAGCGAAAAAATTGTTCGAATTTAGGCAGTTTGCCAAAACACGCAAATGAGTTCAATTGCTTGTTGATATAAACATCAAATAAATAATACAAATGAAATGTCATCGGTTCAACGGACGCAGTGGATTTAATATTTCATTTCGCGATTTACATGAATTTATATAACCTTTTAACGGTTCTTCTGTTGATTTCAGAATCATTTTTAAAAGGCCTAGAAATATTTCTTATTATTATTTCAGAATTACGAATAACGTTCACAAGATTGTATTTAAAAATAATTTTAAAAATGCTTCTCAGGTTCTGCTAAAACTTTTGTAAATTCTCTGCAGGGTGTCAAAACCTCTAATGCGCTAAAAATATTTGTCGGAAGAATTTTCCTCTAAATTTAATGGTGCCTATTTGCTTAAAATGATACTTAAATGAAGTTTAAAACTGAATGAATCTTTTTCGATTATTTAATTGCTATGAGATATTGGTTTCAGAAGTGAAATTGATGTGCCTTCTTCTTCTAATTATGCAATAAAACACATGATGATATTCCAGAAATCCATAAAAATATTATTAAATGATTGTGAAATCTGTAAGTGAATTCAAAGATAATTTATGGAAATCTTGTGTCTACTTCAAACTAAATTTTCTGGTGATAGAAATTTGTACGTAATAATTATCTCAACACAGAAAGTAATATTTCTCAAAAGAGTAGCCAACCTGTAGTTGCTACAATTGTAGGTAAATATCTAACTGTTATCATAAACGACCTAAATGTTTTTCCTGCAGTTCATTTAGCCAGAAATCATTGACCAATAACAGACACTAAAAGGTGCAAAGACATTAAAAGTTTAAGACACTAAAAGGTTCAACAGCTCCATCGCCACAAAAGTTCTCAAGTTGCGTACGGTCACACCCATTTCAATTTACGATGAAGCAAATCATATTTTTGATATAATCATTCCATCGTTAGTTGACACCGTACTATATTCAACATGTCCACACGTAAAAAAAAATGTTTTCCAGCCCTTCAAAAGTATTCGACATCACTGCTATGACTTGGTGATCACACTTCATCCAACAGGCTTTTTCAAAGGTTGCTTCAAAATTAAAAATGCAAGTTTTAAAACTGACTTTCATGCTATTGATGACATTTTACCATGTGTTAATGCAATAATTTGTGATTTTATCCAGCAAGTTGAATTTTCTATCGGAAAACATGTTGTTAAATTAATAAAAACAGAAACTTCTGAACAATTAACATCAGAAAAAGCTGCATCACACGTGGTAAAAAACGGCAGGTCATTGTTAGAAGAAACTTTTCGAGAATGATTTGATGAGGAAGAAGAAGCAAAAGAAGTCATTATAAAAACAAGTCTCAATGCTAAGTATTCAAATTACTGAATTCAAGGAAACGCAGAAGAAGATGATGTATTAGCTGCATTAGAATACAAAAGAAGAAACTTTCGAAAGATGTTGATATCTTTCAATATAAATCAAGATAACTTCAAATAATCCATGATAAATTGCATAAATCAAAATGGAAACTACAGAGTCTGAAGGTTTGAAGATTTAACCGTAGAAAAAAGAACTCCAAAGAAGAAGTTCGAGAGTGATTACAAGGATATGGAACAACAGTTAGAAATTGACAATAACGTTAAAGAAGACTCTCTGACGCAAGAAGACTCTATGACTCTTTTCTCTGAGGCAACTAAAATATTACAGGCTTAAATGAACATTTATCAGTGAGGAATCACTATTATCCAAGGAGGAATTGATTTCATAAACAAATGAATCTGAAAAAATGGAAGAAGAACTAATTCAACTCCAAGTAGATTTGACCAGCTATGATAGAACAAGGAAAGCTGCAGAAGCTGAAAGGGGTGAGTTACGTAAGGCGATAAATAGCATTGCATCAAAAGAATTTCTCCTAGTAGATAAAATGCGAAGGCTTGAGGCACAATTTCAGCAACTTGAAGAAGAAATCGAAAAAAAAAAAAAAAAAAAAAAAAAAAAAAATGAAATTCCGAAGCTCTGCTATAAAAAAGCTAAAAAGTTTCAGACACAAGTTGCATGTATGTACGGTATTTTGATTTCCGTTGTAACGAAATTATCCTTACAAGAACTCCGGAAACGGTTTAAATTTGTCTCCTCTGTTCAAAGATTTGATCAGTAGCACTACATTCCTAACCACCAAATTTACACCCTTTAAACTGAGTTTTGGCGCAAAGAGGCAAAATAAAGAAGATATCAAAATTTAACGATACATGAAAAGGAGCATTTTCATTCCACCTTATAAGGAAAAAGAAAGATTGCGTGACTTCACACAATTCAAGATAAAGTAGACGTCGCTATAACAAGCGCCGTAAGCTACCAACTTTATATAAAATTAGTGGCCAAGCTCTTTAATGAAGTCAATTAGAAACAGAAACGAAACGCCGTCCAAAATTTTTAGAACTATGAAAAGTCACATGTTTTCAACCAAATGATCGCTATGAAGTAGAGAAAGTCGGAAATCAAACCATAGATTTCTCCAACCTGTAATCTTTAGTTAGAACTATCTACCTCACAAAGGGGCATATAATACTGATTACATCTGTTCTTCGATATATATATATATACCTCCTTTTGTGTGATTTTTCATTCTCATTATTACTTACACTTTTTTAGACAGTTTTTTTTAATATTTGCAACATTTATAAGGACTAATTATTTTTATTTGCCGAGATATTCCAGATATGTTCCTTAAGATGTCTGGGCATTTAAAACGATCTGGAGAAAAGACGTTTCTTCTCTTCTCTTAAGATGTTCTAAAATTGATCCGGAGAACCCCAGAGCAATTTTTTTTCATATTTTCATTTACTTTTTTCAGATTTAATTTACTCATTCCAGATATAATTTACTTACCAGCATGAAAGAATAACGACGACGCAAAGACGTACTACCTCAGTTGTAACGTACTACCTCAGTACTAACTTTTAAAACTTCACCTCTAAGTATCCGTAGTCGTTCTAAGATATGTGTCTGCTATTCCACATACACAAATCCTAGATCATACAATGAACCGTGCGAATTCTCGCACGGACGTGAATAAATACCAGCACAGAAAAATGGGGAAACATAACTCTTTATTAATTCACAGTTTAACAGAAAGGCACGATCTTCGTGCGTTACAAAACACCGTCAACTTGCGGTTGGAAACTTAAATGTAGATTATAATTCAAGTCGAATCTAAAATAGAAGAGTGCTGGTTTTAACGCGTTAATTTACACCTAACAGGTTGACTCTCAGAAACCTAACAGGAGTGATGATAATCCGAAATGGCCAAAAGGCTTACTGGCGTAACAGCAAGATAGCAACGAAACGTGCGTTGGCTAGCGAGAACTCGCTCTGAATAAACTCATTGTTTTACCCGTTTAAATATTCACTTCACTTAACTTTAAATTTACATCCAGGCGGGAGAATACAAGGGGAAGTTGAGAGGTTCAGTAAAGGTATCAAACTTAAAATAAATTTGTCATACAAAATAAAGGAAATCCTACATAATGTATTCACAGATTTAACTGGATTTAATTGAATATTTAAGTATCTTTGAGTTGTCTCTCTACAAGTGCACCAGAAACCAAGCCACATACAGAAATAAGCAGTAACTTTTGAGAAAATACATTAATAAATTTCAATTTATTCATTATAATGCTAAAACAGTAGTTCACGTACCTATAGGAATTAGAAGACACGCAGATAAAAAATAAAATCTGAAAATTTCAAATTAAAGTTTTACAATTTCAAAGGGCTTATAAGTTTTAAAAGGATAAAAAATATGAATAAATAAGAGATTAAAAGCTACA
>KK113212.1:400311-410349 GCA_000611955.2 Stegodyphus mimosarum
ATTTCTTTTATCCCAGGATTAATTAAGTACTTAAATGCTGATGATATACGAATGTGATGAAAATTCTTTTTTTTTCTTATTCGCTAAATGCAAGATAAATTGAAGATTACTTTAAAACAACAGATGACCAAAAACTGATTTTCAATCATAAAATCTAATTAGAAAATTACAATTAACAGATACATAATGTATATTTAGTGTTGCTTTTCCGCTTGTTCGTTGCTGAAATTAAAGACTAGTCTCAAAAGTTTGTATGCGGATTGGAAGCAAATTTAAGAGAAATACAGAGTATTAAAAATTTTAGATTTCAGCGTTTTTGCGAAATAACACGTGTGCTGGAAAAAAACTAACTCAAATATTGATTAGTTAAAAGAGAGAGTACTAGAAGCGAAATCACATTGTGCTATTGTTATTATTTTTAGAAACAAGAATTCTTTTAAAATATCCTTCGTAAAGTGGTATTTGAACGTAATCTGGCAACAAGTAAGATGCATTTTAAATAACGGTCTTATTATATTAAAATTTTATAATGCGCCATCAGTGTGCCTTTACATCTGACTTACCAAACAGACCAAGTGCTAAAATGTTATTAAATAAATTTCGTCCCTACATCGTCTCTGTGTGCCAGAATATTTCTTGCTAAACTCTTCATATAATACCGAAATTAATTTAATGTCATTGACTCCAGTACTTCTCGTGTTTCAGAACATTTTCATTTCAAGCCAAATACAAGTTGCATAAAGTTAGCAAAAGAAGGAGTATATATTTCTACTCTATTAGCATATTAAAAGATCTAAAAAATCACTGAAATAAAAGAAATTTTTACCATAAAATTTAATGGAAAGATACTTTTCCTTCATTTCTGAAAATATGATATAGTACGTATGCATTTTATAACAGATTAGCACATGTCGTATTTTAGCAATAAAAACTGGAAAATTCACGCTGCGGAAGCCTTGCCTGTTGTATCGCCAAAATCATCTCGAACGACGTGGCCCATATACTCCCCAAAATCTGCGTTATTTAGTGCACAAATTCGACGATACGGGCAGCACCTGTGATTAACCGCGCTCAAGACGATCAACAGTTTATGAGGCCGTTGTCAAGGAAGTGCATCACTCAGTGACTGCAGGATACAAGGAAACCACAATAGGCGCAGCGCGTGTGTTGGATATTCCGAAGACAATGGTTCTCAAGGTACTGCGTTCGGTTCTCCACATGTTTCCCTACCGGTACCAGTGAGTCCAGATGTTGCAGCCAGAGGACCCACAGCTACGTCTGGACTTCGCAAATGAATTTCTAATAAGATATGACGCTGATAACGACTGGCCACTTCGCATACTGTAGACATACAAGGCGCATTTCAATTTAAATGGCAATATTAATACCAAGAATACACTGAGGGGAGAGAGACGAATCCTCATGCTGTGACGCCAGTGCCATCACTTGGCGTCAAAGTGACTGTGTGATGCAGCATTACAGCCACTCGTGTTCTCGGCCCGTTCGTTTTTGAGGAAGGGACACCGACGGGCCGTGTAACATGCCCTGTAAGAGGCTCTCGGTCTGGAAAATTATATACTACCGGAATTGTGTAGGCACAATGCACTCAATGGCATCGTTTGGATGCCAGATGGTGCACTTCCACAAATAGCGAGGTCTGCTAAAAGGGACATGGTATAGCATTTTGGTGATCACATCATCTCATGCCATTATTCTTTTTCGTGCCCTTTGCAATCCCCCCGACCTGGCGCCTATTGATTTCTGGTTTTGGGGATATATCAAATCCAGAGTTTACCTGTGCAATCCGCAAACTTTGTCGGATTTAAAGGATTCTGTACGGCGTGAGATTGCAAACATCCCTCATGCCATGTTGCGTTCATCTGTATTATCCACTGTCTCCGGCATGCAATGCGTACTAGCCTGTGATGGCACCCATGTGGAAAATGTTTGATCTAAATAAAGATATTCTTTCGTCCGATATGTGTTGGCATCAGTGATCGGCGTCTTGTCTTTGTCATATGCAAATTTTCTGGGTGCGCCCAGACCGTGTTTCGTTGGCCGGCTTTCAGAACTCTTTTTTGTGTATACAAAAGCCCATTTTTTGGACATATCAGTACCGTTCCAAGTCTATTCAGGATTTGCGCATACGCTGAACATTTTGCGACCACAAACAGTTGGCTTTGCCAACCGACATTTTCATGTTTCTTTAACTATAACTGTATCCGTGAGCGCCCCTGTGTTGCCATTCACAGAATCTCGAGCGCATACCTCTGAATAACTATATTTGCAATCGCATATCGATCGGTTAACCGAAACGGATGCAAGATGTGCAGATGTTGGCAAAGTTTCTTCATGACCACCCCGTATATTTCATGATGTATTTGTATCCATAGATATCAAGTTCTGTTTTCGATTGAACATAATCGAGGGAGGAGGCTAAAGATGTACTATCTTTAGAGCAAAGTCTTTAACCACGTTAAGAAGTTAAATATATAAAAGATTCAGATTTTTTTAAAATCACAATTTGTTCGAACGTACGATTTTTCGAAGTTAGAAGAATGCAATATTGCTAGTTCTGGAGGATTTAATGTTTTCACGTAAAATCGGCTAAAAATAATTTTTGTCCGATACTGTAAAAAATTTTGCTCTCATTTTCATGTAAATTAACATGTTAAATTAAGCAAGGACAGTTCCATGAGGCTAAAATAATAATACTCTGATGCTTTAAAAAGGTGACAAAGCAATATGTACGGAATTTATCAGGTCATAAACCCCAAATTAAATGCTAAAAAAGAACATGTATCAAAGATGCAATATAAGATACTAGATACTATGTTTCTTCATCAGATATCATTGAGAAAGCATAATAATTTGCGAAAATAATACAGGGTGTTTATAAAATCCCGGACAAAAAGTTTCATGACCCTTGTCAATGAACTTCCACGTGTGCCCCTTCGTCACACGGAGAATATCAAATCGATATTCAATTTCACGTCAGGTACCTGCAAGCATGTCGGCATTCACAGAGGCTATTGTAGTTGTAATTCTGGTTTTTAGGTCATCCATGTTCGACACTCTCCTTCTGTAAACGTTCTCTTTTACAAATTCCCAAAGGAAAAAGTCCAGTGGCGGGTGGGCAAGGAATGGGACCTCCTCGCCCAATCCATCTTCCTGTAAAATGGTCATTCCAAGAACTACGAACGATGGTACCCCAATGAGATGGTGCATGTGGTTACATGGTTACAAAATGACATGTGGCTGAAGCTCTTCTAGTTGTGTAAATACGAAGTTTTCAAACATGTCTAAGTATACGACTGACGAGACCGTCTTTTCTGTAAAAATAAGAAGGTCAAATGACTCGGTCGTGCATTAGTCCATACCACACATGAACCTTTGGGGAATCCCTTTATGCCACATAGTATTCATGGGAGTTGTTGCCATAATTGATTCATAGTTGCCAAAAACAAAAAAGAGAAAAATGCAATTAATAAGCAGACGATATTTAGAAAAGTACAAATATTTTGACTGGAAAATGAAATTATCTGAAATTAACGACGCGGGCAGACGGTATTTACAAGAGTAAAGATATTCAAACCTGAAAAGGAAAATATATAAGTAATTCCATCAATAAATGCCATAAGTTTGTTTATATTTTCATTATTTTATAAGTTATTAAACATCAAAATGGGTCCGGGACTTTATACACACCCTGTATCTTCACTGTAATAATGTTAATGTTAATAAGAATTTTAACGGTATAATACGAGATGATAAAAGAAAGGTGCAAAGGAGGTATTTTTATTTTTACCTATGATGATGTTCTGCTTATTATTTTTGCAATATATGTTCGGTTATTTATCTGTTTTGTTAAATAAGGAAATCTTAAAGCATATTTTCTTTCAGTGAACATTATATGAATTTTAGTGCATTTATAATCAATTTTGATTCTAGAACTATAAAAAAAATATTTTATGTGGAAGTATCAATTAAGCCTTCTTCCAAATACCATTCAGGTAATTATTTTGTTTCCATCATCTAAAGTGAACTGCTACTAAGTGACGAAATGAATACAATGTTTTTAATTTGGTTAGTACTACATAAAATCCTAATATTGGCCACAAAATTAAGCTGACTAAATATTTCTTGAGTGATAGTACATTATAGATTATTCACAAATGAATACATTTTAACGTACTTTGCTGTGGACATAACATTAAATTTTATTTATATGTCCTAATATATGCACTGTTCTGCAGCATAAAAACTTGAATATAGTAATTACTGAATGTTTTAAGTACTCATTTTCTGTTACAACCTCTTCAAAGAACCTTAATAACCTCAAGGAAGTAGTAATTAAAGTTGAAGTTTCTCAACTTTATGAAGGCTGTGCTAATTATTTACATATGTTTACTCATCTGCGTAGATTGTCTAATAAAAGAGAGTTTCCAGTGGCCATTATTAAGATACATAAACGAAGTGGGTAGAAATTGATTCTTAGTTTATTACCGGTAAATTGGAACATTTTTCTATGCTTTATTGCCTTACTTAGTTTTATGGGATTCATTAGACTTATATTGATTATAAGTTTTACTGAGCTATACATGAAACACTTGGAAAGGTCCCGCATCTTTCGCGGAAATTATTTGTACTCAAATTATCAAGCTGCGAGTTGAGGTTATGAGAATGAAAATTTTACATTTTTAAAAGTATTAATTATATTTAGCATTGCTTATAAATGAAAGGAATTTTTAAATATGACGAAAAAGAAATAAATTTATGTTCATAATGAAAGGATACACCATGGTTACTTTTAATTCTTTGGTTTATTTTTTAACATGATCTATATCTTGATTCCAATAACATTTTAAATATTTAACTGTTTGGAAATATAGTTTAGATATTAGGAGTTCCAATAAAATGTTCTGCTCCATAAACCGTAAATCATTAATTAAGCTTGTAAGGTTTACCTTATGTTAATTAACAGTTATTCTAAGTTTTGTATCTTTCCTATCTTATTCTAATTTCAGCTAACAATTTCCTGTAAGAATGTGAATTCAGAAACGCAGATAATGCAAATGAGAATGAATACTATTTAAGTCCTGACTTACTGACTTCAGGAGAGAGAGTGATTTCCTGACTAGCGCGTGCGTGCCTTCTGGCCACATCTCTCTTAGCTATTATTACGCTCGGCCAAATCTTAGGCCCTTGCTAGGCTTCGCCGATTTAATTAATACTTAGGGGCCAACTAGTTAGATTCTGATAGCTTCGGCTATACTATTCCATACCTTTAGTTAAGCTAGCTTTAATTCAATTTATTAGCATTTAAGTTCAAGCCCGAGTGGCGGCTTTATGTAAAGTTCCAAGTCGGAACAGATTATAAATAAACTGAATAATAAAACGTTTTGAACCCTTCCGAAGTCTCACGTGTTCTGTTCACACTTAAGCGATTATTCGCTTGTAAAGTGTTCGTGGGGTTCGAAGCTAGAACTTTAAAGAGTTAAAGAGTTGAACCTCATAAGCTTATGATCATCTAAAATTTCCTGAATTCATCATTAATAGCTATTTTATAACCAGTTTTGTTTGACAATCAGAAACAAAGTCTATTTCATCGTTCATTGAAACATAACTGGTTCGGACTGAAAAAAAAAATTGGACTGACGTTTATAATTATAACACGCTATCTGCGTAAGAGCACATAATTTTTCGGAGCGTATTTTCTAAAGAACTTCGGCTTGTGTTCACATTACACTTACAGGAAAACCAGAAGAACGCCTGAAATTCGAGCCCATTGGAATCAGTGTTCAGAGATCGGTCTTCAGGCATTGATCAGCCTACTCTAAAAAAAGCAAGTAGTTCTAATTAGAAGATTAACTGCTAATACTGCCAATACTAATTCCCTAAGAAAAATATCATATTGAAATAATACTTTTAGTCAGATATAAACCTATCAAAGCAGCACTTGATTTTTATCGCCTATCAAAATGAAACTTGACCTGAAACTGTCACTTTTTTATACTTTTCGCAACTAGGCCTTCAGTGCAGGCTATTTTTGAAAAAGCATTTGTTACACTTGTAAGGAATTTTCACCTTCCACGTTACGTGCCTCCCAGTCATAAGTTGCATCAGGCCCGACTAGCAGGCGGAAGATCCGGAGTTAAATTTCGGAGAGGGAATAGTTTTTCGCATTTCCTGATCTGAAAACTCTAAAAACTTCTCAGTCTCTGGATAAATAGATTCTTCAGACAAAAGAGACTCTTCAGTCTCTGGATAAACAGAATAAACAATTAGAATAGTTACTTATGTTTTCAATAGTACATGTTTTAAGATAAATGCTTTAATTGTAATTAAACTAATTCCATATATTCGATTTCTTAAAGAGAAATAATTCACAAGGAATTTTTAATAACATGTCCACGATAAAGTAACATTTCTATTGAAATACAATTGAACTTCATTAGGCCGAAATTTAAGTGAACAGATAAAAATGTCGAGTGATCTAAAATTCGAATAACTGAAACGTGCCGGAAAGATTCGTAAAAGCACTTAGAAATGTGCTTAAATTTACTCATAAATATATTTATACAATCAAAAGTGAAATGATTGGGACTACATTTGCCAGACGTAAACTTGTCCAGAAGTCGGAAACAGCGTGAAGCAAGACTCATATGACCAAATGACAGTCTTTCCGTTGCTCTACAGTCTAGGTTTCATGATTCTGGAACCACTTCTTCCCTTACAGGCGTCATGATCACTGATGAGAGTCTTCTCAATTACAGCTCGCCCAAAATTATCTTGCCCCTTCGTTATTGTTTTTGGTGCTGAAAGGTTTTGCAAGTGCGACATTCAGTTCAGTAGATACTTTTGCGGCTGGAGTGCTCTTATATTTCATCACAATCCTGTTCAGTGATTGTCCACCACACATTTTCATCCGCGCTGTGTTTTAGTGGATATTATTTTCCCGTATGCGATAAAAATCTTACATACTGTGCCTTTGAAAAATCAGAATCTTACCATACGAGCTCCAACAACTTGTGCACGGTCGAATTCATTTAGCTCCGACATATGCGCTAACAACAGAACTTTCACACTGTCTCAAAACGAAGAATACTTTGCAACATATTGCGGATATTGTACAGGTGGCATTAGTGAGCAAAAGCATCAAACAAACGCTTTTGCAAAAATAAACTCAGCATTTGAAACATGCTTTTAACGAGGTTTTTCCACATTTTTCTCCAAACCTTGTGTATTAGTAATAAAAATTATTTTGTCTCATAAAAGATCTTATAATATTATTGGATTTTAAAAATTCATGTTTTATTTGCTGATTTACATTAGAACAATTCTACTTAAAATGATAGTAGCATGAAATAATTCGGTGCTCTTACAATTCAGAGCGAAGTTTAAAATATTTCCGTGTTCCGATATCATTCTTTTTCTTTCAGTAGCAAATACATTACTTGATCACATACATATAAAATATTTAATGAAACAATAATTTCAAAGTAATTTTATTACGCTATAGAACAATAGAAGTTACCTAGTAGGAGAACAATGGAGTGCATCTGGTGTGCTACCACCGCTATTTTAGATTGCGTTATTCCGTCCCCAACTGGGTTCCATTCGAAAATTACGTAGACAAAACAATAATATTAAGTTTCGCTCTCACCTTGTGGCAACGACGATTTATCTTGGAACATGAGCCATCATTTCTTAATTTATTTTCCTTTATTACTTTTAATTATTTGATTAAATTATTAAATTAATATGAATTATAAATCTTAATTAATTAAATAGTTATTTTTAAATATGTGATTAAATATTAAAAAATAAACCTTTTTAAATTAATATTATAATTTAATGAAAAACTTTAACAAACATAATGGAATGGAATTTTAATATTTAAATGGGCATTGGCGTTTCATATTTTTTTTATATTAACATCATATTTTCAGTATTTACACATTTTTATTGATTCTTTATTTATTGTATATGGTCAACTTTAGTGAATGATTTTATTATTGCACGAGTTTGAAAAAGAACCCTAGATCTGGCATCGAACTCTGAATGTTAAAGTTAGCAGCCACGTATTTTATCACAAGGCCACCGGTCTTTAAGGCGAAGACAGAATATCGCATTCAGCAGAGAAAGAACCATGACATCACAAGCTCATACGCAAACAAGATACAAAATCCATCATTTCACCATTTGGTCCATCATTTCGCCCGTTTGCAATAAAATCTGCCAATGAATACATTCTTAAGGACCAATCATTAACAACATCCTTTATAACTCACCCGACTAGCGTATTTATTTCTTAAATGATTATGGGTGCATATATTTCTTATGGCTTTCCACATCATTACTTTAAATTCATTCTTTACATTTTTTCGCTGTTTGAACATTATATTTTTTCAGACTTTCAGTTTCTTTTCTCTCTTTCTTTCTGGTGTAAATATAATTTTTCGCTACTCTCCTTTTCATCTTAATTTTTACTAAATTATTTTTTTCTCTCCACATTTTTCCTTTTACAAACATAAATTTTAAGTTTGCTTTGCAAATAATAATTTTACATTTTTCTTTCTCTAAAAGTAAATCTATTTTTTACATCTTTTTCCGTTTCGCTTTTTTTAATTTTTAAATTATTTTTTAGTTTCTCCTTTGCATTTTTTAAAAGTTTCTTGTTTCCCTTTTTTATTTTGCAAAAGTAATATTTACTTTAACATTTTTTTCCTTTTAACTAACTAGCAAGTTTATATTTTCTTCTAAAGTTTTTTTAAATAAAATAGTGACGATTTCTAGAAAAAAGTAACTCACATCTTTATATTTACAAAATTAATATTTTCACTTTATTTCATCTTTTCATTTGTAATTTTCAGTCTTCTTACCGCAATTTAGTTCGGAAATGAATTTTTCGTTTTTCTTTTTCGTTTTTACAAATGCAAATTTTAAAATACTTTTGATATTTATTTTTGTCACGTTTTTATTTTACACTTAATTTTGTTCTTGCTTTAACTACTTATTGATATATCATTTTCTTTTCTACAAAGGTTTTCTAAACAAAAGGAAGTGAGGAATTTACATGCATATTCATCTCACTACGTTCAACTAGAGAGAAGGATATCCGCGTTGTAACGTTCTGTTTTAAATTCGAATGATAGCCAGATAAAGTTTAGCTTCGAATTACAACCTGATATGCAAAGTAGAACTAACAAAATATAAAATACACGTAAAAATAACACTGAAGTGGAATTGTGCCATTTTCTCCTGACTTAAAGCATTTTTTTCAATAAGTATCATCATTACTTTTAAGAGACTCAAATTTTTAACACATTCGTTTAAGCTCAACTCGAAAGTTAACACTTATAACAAATTATTTTAAAATCGCATTATTTTATTTAACAAAGAACTCTTACAGTTTTTTGTAAATATTTGACAATTAACATACATAACGGAAATATTGACTTCAATGCCTTATAAGAATGTAACATATATTTTAAAATATTGCTATATTTAATTTAATTTATTTAAAATATTATAAATATATTTCACGAAATTTACGTAATACGATAGCGTTAAATTTCTACAAACATTTTAAGGACAGGCTCCCGGTGGCCTTTTAGATACTTCGAATATACTTTTTTTCTGCTACTAGTACACGTTAAAGCATTTCAAAACCTTCCTGTCAAGCATGTGATATTTTCGAATATATTTGTTGCTATGCGGCGTTACATTCGACGACTACATCCTGTTAAGAAATCGTATGATATTTTACATGACGAAAATCTATTTTTAGCGTGTATTTTAGTGGTTGAAAGTGCAAAATTTAAACTGTAATATTTTTATAAAGTGTTTCGAAGAATTTTAATCTGTGTTATTAGTAATATAATTCAGTACCTCTGCTGAATAAAAAAGCAGTGTTCAGAGAATATTCGTTTAAATGACTGTGGCGTTCAAAAAACATAAGAAATGAAGTACTTTTATGAGGACTTAGTGTTCTGTGCATACTCTTTGCAAACATGGTGAATTACTTACAAGGTT
>KK113214.1:13162-35304 GCA_000611955.2 Stegodyphus mimosarum
GATATCGCTATTGAATTGAATTTTATGTGGTTTAAGTTCGAAGAACATGATATTTAATAAATAGTGGTAACACACAAAACTTTAAAAAAACGGCGTAATGTAAAATCTGAAAGCTTTCAGTTTTTTTCACCCTTTTTTTTAACCGTTTACTTTTTTTTCGTAACATATCACTCTGAATGTTTGGACACTATATTCCGCAAGCGATAAATAATCACGTTTGCATTGTTCACGTATTTAAATTCATTTCACGATATGAATTTTTTTTTTTTTTTCTGTGGAGAAACTTCCTGTCTGATTAAATGGCCTTCTGACAATGTTCCTATTGTCTGACAATTATTGCAGCTATTTTTTTATCAGTTTCTAACAGTTGTGCTTTTTTACTCCTTAATTTTTTATACATTTTTTACCGTCTGCATTTTTCCGCTTATTTTATTTTGCAAATATTTTTATGATTAAGCTATTTTTTTTGCCCATTTCTTTTTAATTTTTTATCTTCACTTATTTTAATATTTATCTCACTTAAAATGTTTTTTATGGGCATTATGAAATTTATTTTATTTTTTATCGCTTTTATGGTTACGCTGATTTGTCTCCTTTCTAAAAATAGCCGTAGTCAAAAAAAGTTTTCAATTTCATGTTTCAATGACACTCGTTAATTTATAACTAATTAATAATAAACTTAAGAAAGAATTAAAAGGAAAAAAACTTTAAGCCCACACCTATTGTTACTTTTTATCATATAAATACAGATACTAGAATTTCTAAGCAAAGTTTACATACAGCATTCGGCAATACGATTCGAAAAATCCCATTTATTAAAAAATAAATAATATCCAAATGACACCGAAAACAAGTTATGAATAGAAATTTCGCACTGAAACTTTCAAATCACACACTTAACACCTGGAAAAACTTACCAATCAGATTTCGAAACTAATTTTAAGAAATAAATAAATAAAAATCATAATATTTTAAAAACTTGTAATTTAATCTTGGTATTCGGATTTCAGTTTAAATCTTACACAGTTTTATGCTAAACAGTTTAGACAAGCCTATAGTCTGCTTTAGAATATGAACTTCAATTATCTTAAACCATGGCAACTGTTGTGAAAAAAAGGTCAATTCTTCTGGTTTGCTAAAGTCCTCTTAGTGCGCGGTGAAGCGGAAGGTTGCTATGACCTTGAAGTATTTATTTTCATTCAAGCAAGAGACTGTAGTAGTTTAAGGAATAATCCTCTTCGAAATTACAAATACAGAACATTAAAAGTTATATCTAAAATGAGCTGCCCAAAGTGGCAATGCCAAATGATACGAAAAAACTGTTGCTATGATGCGTCATTATGCGATACGCCACATGACAACTTATTCACTTATTTAATAAAGAAAATGCTTAATTATTCAAAAAGTAGTCATGCATTTATTTAACCTGATTACTTACTTTTGAGTCTGCAACAATTATTTATCTCAAGGATTCTCTGTTCTACCAGCACACAAAATCTGAAAATCGAAAATATTAAATACCTCGAAAAGTTTCTTTCGAGTTATTTAAAAAGGCATATCTAAAATTTTCAAATACTTTTCGGTCTTTATTTATATTTATTTTACTTACATATATTTACATGGCTTTTGTAGAAGATTCAATGTTTTTGGTAGTTGAAGATTTATATGTATAGCATCAGAAAAAATACAGAATTTAATGCAATTAAAACAGTTTTCCTAACAGGAAAAAAAATTCTTATCAAGCAAATCATTCAGCTCCTTATAATCAATCCTGTTTTTCTCGCTCCACCAGCTCCCGATTGGTTAAGATCGCTGAATACCGGTAATTCGATCTGGATTCGAACCCAGCCGATCGGATTTGCTGCATGATGGGATCTCAGGGTTGTCCTAACGTATAATGTGAATATAAACCAGTTTCCTTTCGAAAGTCCTCCACGAGGGCATTCCTCCCTTCAGGCAGATAGCCCTGATGTGCTTTGTGACATTCAAATAATTTACCCAATTTCTTTTCCTTCATTAAACAAAGAAATGAGTGTTAGCCATGTCTGAAAGAATGCTGTGCCTAACGTATTCAAACGGCGCCTTGCGACTGTCCTCTTAGTTGGGATCTGTACAAAAAGTCGGCTGTGACTCAAGTGGCAAGTGGCAAGAAGAATGGGATTCTGCATTTCAAGTCAGAAGAGTCTACAATTTTCCCCCAAGAACTGAGAAAGAGACACTGCACTATGACCATGTTCTGAATCAGTATACAGGGCAAGGCCCTTTACGCACCTACTTCCATCACAGAGGCACGTGCTCCACGAATCTCTGCACAAGTGGGGGTGACCCTGATAAAGGGTGACCCTGATCGTTGCACTTTTAATTGTAATCTGACAGACAGTAAACATCTGATCAAGCCTAACGACAATATAATACTATTTAAAAAATACGGAATTAAGAACAGACACTTTAGGGCCAAGATGGAAACATTCTTATACATATCCAAAGACTCGGATTGGATATCTGTCATATCTAACGCTAATGCATCTCCATAATATAAATAAAATGTACTTTATAATTTAATTTCCCAACAAATTCATTTTTCTGTATGCAGTGCTGATGGGCGGGAATTCCAAGGACTTGCTTGTTTACACCATTAGAGACATTAGGTATTTTTTGAAAGCAGAAATCGTGAAAACTGAGCAATGCCTTCGCCGGGATTCGAACCACCGACCTCTCGAATACGGGCAGAGCGTGCTGACCATTACACCACGAAGGGAGGGAGAAATACGTTATATACTCCCCCCCTTTTAAAGGGCGACTGGTGATTAGGGGACCCAGTCGCCAAATCATGTTGGTCGAGAATCATCATCCACTACCTTTTTTAGTTTTGGCGCCATTATAGAGTCATTAGGATTTTTAAAAGCAGGAGAGATGAAAACTGAGCAATGCCCTCGCCGCGACTCCAAACACGGAACTCTCGAATACCCTCCGAGCGTGCTGACCATTATACCACGGAGTCATGCCAGGAAGCCGGGAGAAATACGTTATACACCTTCCGCCTTAGAAAGGACATTTGTACATACATTTAGACTGTTGGAAGCGTCAGTTGTTCAACATTTCAAGAACAGTTTCTTCCCCGTATAATTTGTATATACTAATAATACCAGAAAGTCCTCTCGAGTGGTTGATGGTAGGAGAGGAGGACAGAGAGACCCTCGGACCGCCTCGGGGTGTTCACCCTTAAAATTGTGGTGGAAGCTTAATAATTAGCTAGGTTCAGCAATACCTCAGTTACCTGTGGTATTACGGAGTTGTTGGCGTAGGTTCTACCTGTAAAAGTTGCCCGGGTGATCGTAAACAGGAGATAATCGCTTACGAAGATACTATCCATCCAAATGAGATGGTAGCTGGAATAAATGGCACAGTCACCACGGATATCTACAGATCTCTACACGCACTTCATACCTGAAAATCTATTACAAAGGGCAGATGCTTTCATCATTCCATTCCATAAATGAGTAATTAAAAAGTAAATAAAATATTACTTGCGAAAAGATTGCTATTCTGACCTTAAATGAATAATAAATTAACGCTTTGGGAGCACTGAAACATGGATTGAAAAGACGAGCTCATTACCCGCCAAAAAGCGATGTATTTATTTACCATGCTAAAGAAAGCTTTTTATTAAAAGCCACTTCATTTTCTAAAATAAAAGAGAGGGGTTACTCTTCTTTACTATCACCAAATGATAATCTTAACTTTCAATTTTTATCGACTCACATAAATCTCACTCCTCACAAGAGTTAATAAAACCTGCGCAACAACAGAAACTCTGTTGCAAGCCAATATAAACAAACCCTAATAACTTCCTCGATGAATAGCAGCTTTCCGCGGCAGCTAAGGATACAGATTACAAGAGTTCATCTGCAATATTCGGCTGACTGAGAAGATTAAGTGGGCAGCAAACAATCAAGAAAATAAAAAACTACTCAACTTCCATGGTAATGAGTCTGTTAAAAGAGCAACCCGTTTCGCTTGCCGTCTCTCACATCATTCCCAAAGGATTGGTACCTGGTCTTCTCCTAATGATGTATTCGTTAACTATTTCAGCCATAAATGCAGGGTTCCCCAGCTGCGCTCGCAAGCTGGTTATTGGAAGTTTAGAACGCCATTCTCGGCTCGCTGGCACAAATCGCTTTCCCGCGCTTAAATGCTCGTAAAATCAGGGCTGTAAAACAGTGGGCGAGAGTGGATGTTGGATGTTTCTTAAAGAGAGGAGAGACCCAGAGGGAAAATTATGCTTCCGAATAAATTTAGTATTGGTGCTAAAGATCTAAGGAAAGAGATTTTTGCACTTCTTTTGATGGAAAAGTATTGGTTTTTGCTAAGTGCAGCAGCAAGGGAATGAATTCTCGCTTGAGTAGCTGGACTGTCAGGCATTTTTTTTTGGAAAATGATTTCTTATTCTGGAGTGCTTGTTTTGCAAAGAATTTTATAAATCTAAAAACTTATTAGTTTGTTTTATACAGCATTTGTTGTTGTTGTCGAAGATTGTTGTTGTTGTTGACTAATTCTCACTTGTCTAACCTATTTGTCACACCAAGCCCACGAAATTCCTTGTGGCAAGTAGGTGTGCATGACTTCCCTGCCGTTGGCAATAGCCTGGAGCACCTTACAGGTGACAGTGCAATTTAGCTCAGTTCCGCCCCCAATTTTGATGGAGAGTACCCGGGGAGACGGGTCTTCCTCCCCTCGTTCCTTATCATGAACCTCTCGAGAGGACTTTCGGTTCGCCGCATATTTCGAGTGCCCCTATGCCGCATGCACACTATACAGTTACAAACACCCATGCCTTCTCCGGAGTTAGAACCCGGGCCTTTTACGTCCTAAGGGTGCTTTTTTAATATTTTGTGTGTTACCTTCATATATTAAATATCATGTTTTTTACACTTAAACCATAAAATTCAGTTCAAGAGCAATATCTCAAAATAATTTTAAATTGAGCAAATCTTTAGAATTTCCGATACACAGTCTCACGCGCTGGAGATAAAAAGGTTTTTTCTGTACAGCGTTGCCATTGCTCGATTTGAAATTCTTGAGTTTCTTAATAAAAAAACTTAATAAAGTTTTCCAAAATATGAAATCGATAATGAAACAAAATCCAATATCAAATAAGGGCTTCCAGATATTCATATTCACTCTAGGATTACGTTATTCATAATTTGATGGCTCTAGGTACCGTTGTTTTATCACAATGCGACACTTATGCAGATTCTTCATTATTTAATTTCTTTAAATATAATACAGGGCGATAATATTTGGTGGTAACAATTTGAAAAGTGAAACAGGCATTTATACTGAACCGACGCAAAATTGCAAAACGAAAACAATAGTCCTTCAGGGACAAAGCCCCACTGGACTAATAAAAATTCTGAACGTTTGAATAATACTTAAAACAAGGGGTTAACAATATATATATATATAGAGAGAGAGAGAGAAATTACTATAATTTTGATTACATAATTCCTTTTCTTTTTAAAAAATATGTAAAAGTCAATATTTTATAAGCCTCATAAATAAAAATTATGACGAAGAAAGATATTCTTCGAAACCAGTCAATTAAATCCATATAATAAAAAATTACTCGGTTAACTGTTATAGACTATATAGAGTATATAGTATAGACTATATAGTACATATAGAGTTTTGTAATTTATATATTACTGCAAAATTTCATCGTTACCATTAGCAGTGACAGATTTATGAAGCAGGGGGGAGCACACTTTAGTTCGGGGAGGAAACTCCTCTTAAGACACAGTGCGTATTTATTATTTTTTAAATTTAATTAATGATGAGGCAGCCCCTTTAATACAGAGTCCATCGCGATACTTTTTCTAAAATCTCAGTAAGATGTAAAACTAAAATGACTTTGTAAGTTATTCACAGCATTACGCTGAACAATTCACTTCTGATGGAAGATAAAAAAGCTGATGTGTACACCACATGACTTCCTTGTACGGAATATTAAATTATACGCATTTTTTCCTGCATTTCGCTTAAACTTATTTCCTCGAATTTCATTAGAGATATATTTCTCATTCAATTAATTCTGTTTTCACTTCACGACAACGCAAAAATACATGAAACCTCAAAATATCTTTATTAAAAATTGAAAAATATAGTAAAATATGAAATATAAATACAGTTAAAACAATTTAAAGAACAACTTCTACAATTAAATTTAAAGTTTCTACGCAAAAACAGGCAATTCGGACAGCGGGCAAGAAGGCAGATTTGTCGGTGGACAAAACTGAAAGTTTACTTTTGGTCTCACTCGACAAAAAAGACACAGAAGACGTAGAAACTGACTTAATTTGTTATGGACGTTCAGCCAATATATGGGAATAACTTAAATGATAATTCCAGAATGGATAAAGCGTGATTTAATTCGCAATAATAAAAGAAGACGTTATCTTTGTTGATGAGAAGCTTAGTTTTTCCAGATTACCAACAAATCCACTATTCTGCTAACTTTCAAATGCAAACAAATACGGTTGCTATGGTAAAAAACAATTAGGCTTAGCAGCACTTAAACAACTTTTAAACTGTTGATTATTGTACAGCTATTGCGTAGAAGTTAACTAAAGGCATAAAAACCTTAACTGGAAGATAGGGAAAACATAATTCAATCATTTTTAAAGCAAAAAATGCACAATTTACCAACATATAAGAATAAAAAAACTGAGCTTGTAAGGTTTTAGTTAAACTAACAAATTTTTATTTTAATTTAAATCTTTCTATCTCTTCTCATTTTCAACTTCCCGTTAGAAGAAGCGCGCGTTTTCAGCTTATGCTAATTTGAAGTGGAGCCAAGTTCTATTTAAACCAGAGGTAGAAACCTCTCAGTGTGAGAGAGATCACGGTTTCAGATCACGGTCACTCTATTCGACGTTCGCATGACCAGCTAGCAGTTAAATTCTAAGCCATAGTGCTTGTTACGTGATTGCTTATTGAAATAAATCCAAGTGCGTTAGTATTAGTAAATCTGGCTACGCACCATTTAGTTAGAGGCCAACCTCGCGTATAGCTCTGCGAGCAACGACTAATTTAAATTTCTATTTAGTTTTAGTTTAAATTTGATTGTTCATTTGTAGAATCAAGTGTGGTCTTTTACTTTCTGTATCCCTCCCGAGTTGGGAAGTGGTTGTAAATAATATTGATTTAATAAAAGAGTATTTTAAATCCCTTTCAAGTGCAGTTATTCGCCAACTCAATCCCAGTATCCTACTACCGAACATAGCTGCATTCAGCTCCCTGTTCAAGATCAGGACTTAAGGAGTTTCACAAAGATGTTTGCCAAGAATATGCACCGAACACTCAGTCCTGACAAGCTCAATGAGACGAGTAACAGAGTGGATATATATATCCTATATACAAAATTTCAGCGTTCTGAGGCTACTCGTTTTTGAGTTATGTGAGATACATACATATGCACGTACGTACAGACGCCACGAAAAAAAAATCCCTTCAGAATCCATTTTGATCCTATAATTCTATAATTCGTTTGTGAAAAGAAGAGTCTTTTATTCTGTCCTTACGTACAGATGTCACGCAAAAACGTCGTTAAATTGCATTCGATAGCAGCCAAAATAGATATTTTCGCCGAAATATTGGTACCCGGAATTTTTCGTGATTACAATACTTCTTCTACTTCGTACAAGGAAGTAATTAGAGATTTTACGACTTAAACAATTAACACCAGTCAAGTTTTACATTGCCGTCAAGTATTAAAAAAACTGTTTAAAGAAATTAGTATACAAAATAATACCCTACATAAAAAATTAACAGTTAGATATGCAATGAACTAAATGCTTAAAATAAAAAACATTAGATATTTAAAATAAAAAATTTGATTTTTAAAATGAAAAGCATTTGAAATGTTTAGAATAGAAAGCATTTGATACATCATTAAAAAGAAATCTATTCTTGAGCGAAGTTCGTAATATATGGGTCTTAGAGGTACACTGCGGGGGGGATGGAATGGGACAGTTCTATATCTGCCGTTCTACTGGGCCGACTGACGAAATTCAAATTGCGTTTTCCACGTTTCGAAGGCGCGACTTAGAATATGTATCAGATTTATATAAAACATTGTTCTAATATAGGTATTTTGACACAAATTCGGACTTTTTCTGAAATGACATGCCAATTTTTTTTTCCATATTTCGATTCTACGACTCAAATTATGCCAAACTGCCACGAGTTCTTAAAAAATTAGCTCTCAAAATTTTAGCTCCTCAATGTTAATTCAATTTGGTATGTACTTATTAATAGCTCTTTTTTAATCCACTTACTGGATTCCTTTTTTTCACAGTTCGAAATTTAGGTTCACTCCAAACAAAATTCACCCATTTTTTATGATTTATTTTTAAAATTTGTATTTTTAAATAATTTTTATCAATTTTTTGAAAACAAATTTGAATTATAACCTATAAAATTTTTACCATCAACTTGAAGTAGATGTATTTCTAAGTATACCTACAAAACATTAGAGCTTTTTATTCAAAATTTTCGAAGATATACGTGAATTTATATATTGGCTCGTTTGAAATTTGGCATATTTGTTGATAGCGATAATAACATCTAATGTGGTTTACGCACTTTGCTGAAATTATTTGAAAGAAGAACGATGTGACATTTTTTCTGATCATGCACAATGTGCTCCATTACAATGGAAGGGATAAAAAAATTGGTTGCCACGTATTAAGAAGTTCGCCAAGTGAATTATTCTAGGCTAACTGAAAAAAAATTCGCCTAATTAAATTTTTGAATTTTTTTTATAAATTTCACACCAAATTTTAAAAAATTTAATATTTAGGCATAATTTGAGTCGTAGAATCGAAATATGGAAAAAAATTGGTATGTTATTTCAGAAAAGACCCATTTTGTGTCAAAATAACTATGTTAGAATAATGCTATATATAAATCTAATATTCATCTTAAGTCGCGCTTTCGAGACATGAAAAAAGCAATTTGAATTTCGTCAATCGACCCAGTAGAACGGGAGATAATGAACTGCTCCCCCCGTTTTTTTGCGCAGTGTACGAAAAATACGAAAAATAATTACGATAATGCTTCAAGTATTCATAAACATTACCAATTAAAGACCTCAGAAATTAAATACATTTTTAAAAATGTAACATAGATATATTATCAGGAAAATAAAAGATTTTATATTAATAAGAAGACCGTTGATTAATTTTAAATTACTCACTTTGTTAAATAATTACAGACAATATAAAATTGGAATATATATTTAAAACTTCATGCATGGCAACACTCGAAGAACGAATTCTTTGGGAAGCCACGTAGAAGACAAAGATCTTATGATTCGATTAGAGTAATGACAACACTTGCCAAGTCTTGCAAACGATAAATTCACAAAAATAAATGTAACAAATGTTGTTAAAACTAAAATGTTACTAAAACATTTTGACTGTTAAAATGCTCTAATGTAATTCTCCTTTCATTGTAAAACGACGAAAAATTTATACGCCTGGCACATGATTTTGATTACTTTTATTTTCTTCATAAAATCTGAAAGCATCAAGAGCATTTCTATAACTGCAACATGTATGTCTAATTTAGGATAAAAAGAATTCCTATATTCTACAGTTGGTAAAAGGCAAATAATGAAATATGCATGCAAATAAGTTTCGAAGTTATTACAACGGCAATTCAGCCCTGCCATTGATTTAAATACGAAGATTTTCGTCATCCCACAACAATGACGAAAATTTCCCGATTTAAATTGTTCACTAAATATACAAAACATTTATTTCAAATAAAATGTTAGTTCTCTGCATTCGACAAGCATGAAACAAAAGTTGATGGTATTCTGAAAATATGTAGCGAATATACGCTTACAAAGCTACATTATAAGTAACATTTTACTATTTTCCGATTCAAAGACTAAAGGGATTACAGGGTGAAAGAATAATAAAAGACTGTGAGCATTTGGGCATTCCGAGGCTGACGACATATATGCCCTAAAATTCTAATATTAAAGTCAGCAGATCAAAGTCGTAATCCGTAATATAAATCATAACACAGTTACCATAAATTTGTAAATATAAATAATGGAATGGAAGGCATTCTTTAAAATTATGCAACCATCTCTACATATAATAAAAGGAAGAGTCTGTCTGTCTGCGTGTTTGTCTTTTTCGTTCGTACTGCGCGGTAAGTTAACAGACCCATGCCTACGAAATTTGGTATATAGGGTGGGTGCATCTAGACAAGAGCCAGTGCACCTCGAAGCGATTTTTTCAAAATTCGAATGAGTTTTTTTTATTTTATGTTTATTGACGAAATCGCATCAGACATAATGGGCATACCAGCAACAACGGCACGCAGCCATTGTTGCCGATATATCATTGTTGCCATTGTTGCTGATATCAGCACTGTTGGCACTCGAAAAAATGAGGGGGAAAATGAGCGTTTTAAGAGTTTTGAATTAATATCTCTGATTTTAGCAATTGCTTTTTGAAACAAGGCAGACGTTGACCGTTTCCAGGGCCCAGAAAAGAATTGTAGAAAGTTTGGTGACTATAGCAGTGACTGAGTTATTAGCGAACAAACACACAGGCGTTCTCGCTGTGCTTTGTATACTGACTGGACTGCTGACTGTTTTCTCTTGAAAATATGAGATAAAATATTATTAGGTACACTTTCCTTTTCAGAATTGTTTTTTGTGTTTCTTTCATGTTATTTATTGCTTATTTCACAGTTTTTAAGATATTGAAAAGTTTTGCATGATTTTTTTAGGAAACAAAGACTAGGCTTTACTGAGTGACAGCACGGTGGCGCGTGGCAGTTAAAAATATTTCATTTCCGGCAGTGGCAACACATTGCTTTCAAATAGACAAGTTTGTCAATTAAAATTAAAAGATAAATATGTTACATTTTTCTGAACGCAACATTGTCATGAGCTGGAGATAAAAATGTTTTAATTCAAATGCTTCATTTGTTGCCACTGCTTGGTTTCAAATCTCTGAGTTTTTTAATCAAAAATTGAATATATTTGTAAAAATATGAAACAAAAATAAAAAAAACAAATTCAAAATTCGGGTTTCCAAATGCACATGCGCGAGTTTCGAGACTAAGCGCCTCTGGTCCATTATTAAAAAAAAAAAAAAACCCTCCCTTTAGTTTTTTTTTTTTTTTTTTTAGACTTTCCGAAATCTAAAAGTGATATTACTTCCATTTCGAGCACAGAAAGATTATCAATTTTTGTAAAGATTCGTAAGTCTTTATAATGCTCGATACCATCTTTCGTCATGATTACATTCCTTTTCTTCTTTCTGCATATTATTTATAGACACAATTTAAAGTTGAACTTACGGAGCAGCTGAACAGTTTTATAACTTACAGAAAGGTGGAAAGGAACGACGACAATATTCTTAGTATTATTTCTGAAAGCAAAATGTATTTTATTTTCACAAGAAGAAATTTTTAAAGGCTCTATCAACGATCGGGGCAGAAAGTCGTCTTAGAGTGCCAACCTTTTTTAAATAAGTGGGTAATTGAGAAAGGTAATTTTCTGAAGAACATTTCTCAGCATGATGTACTAAAAGAAAAAGAAGTAAATTAGAATAGGAGGAGGTAAAGTACAGCTCAAAAAGTGAATCAACGCGGATGGCATATTAATTTCGTACCTTTGCTGAAAAATTATACAGTGTGTTTTTTTCGTTAAACGATATAGCCACTAATTCAACTTCTATTTAACCATTTCTTAAAAAAATACATATTTTTAGAGCATTTTTAATGCGAACGCATAGTAAAAGTTAAAAGTTTGAAAATTTGATGAAAATCCTATTTCGTTCTTAAGACGTAATTTTATTGGCATCAGTTTGTGTCAAAATTATCTTTTTACTTTTGTATGTAACTTATATGAGCATTCTTTAATGTGCTATGAAATATAGTAAGATTTAAAGCTATGCTGTTTTTTATCGCTTTGAGAGACGTAACTCTTTTTTTCTGGTCATGACGCTTTTTTGGGGTAAGGGCGGGAATACATTACTTTGCTCCTTTTTTGAAAACTAATCTTGAAGTTTCTGAAAGCTAATACAATTTACTGCAATAACGAAAAAGCATTCGAAAATAGCATATTAATAAAGCGGATGCAAAACTGAGGGCTACATAAAAGGCCGTACTGCGTTACTTTGTTGCCAGATTTACCGGTCACCAGAGAAGGCAAGAAGACAGTACGTACAATAAAGCACAAAACAAGAATTTTGCTCGCCCCCATAAAAATTTAAGTGAGAAATAAATCGCTGGGAATGTTATTAACAAACAATTAATATGATGAAACGGTATTTCTGGGAAAGATGAATAAGATAAACAATGTAATTTATACGAACTTCAATTAGTATCAAAACTGACGAACGATACGAAACGAAAATAACTGCTGCAGGAGAAAGAGCTCAAACAGTAATATTTTACGTTACATCAATCTTTTTATGTTTGTATCCTTTCAACTGAGTACACGCTGTTGTTAGTAATCTCACTAGCTATATGCCCACCAACGGCCGAGCGGTAAAATCGCCGAACACTTGTATTTCGGTCTAAGGTTCGAATCCCGGCGAATGAGCCGTTTCCATGGGCGTTTTCGTGGTCCCCCCCCCCTCATGTGCATCGTATAAAAGAGCAAGTTTCTTAAAAAGTCCTCTAAATTTATTTATTTTAATCTAATAACGGTGGCTACTCCTAAGATGAGTATCGAATAGGCCAGTGCTCCTTAAGGCCATTTTATTGTGGAGCACCTAATAGGCGGCAACCGTTGCCCCCTATGCAGGGACGGACAGCTACAACCATGCCTTTTTGGGATTCGAAGCCGGGCCCTTCGGTATCGCAGTCGGCTCCCCTAACAACTGCACCGTCTGGGCGGTCAGAAGTAACTATCGGAAGCTGTTAGTAATCTGTCTAATTATCAAAACATTTTTCGTGAGTTATTACATATTTGAATAGTTTTCACCAAAGGAGCAATTATCAGCCAAATCTGGATGGTTCTTTCTCGCCAATCCCGCGGAAGACATTTTTATCGCTCTTTATGAAGCAGCTGTAAAACTTTTACGGCCTTGTTTCAAGAAGACTTAACTGCGAGGAAGGAAAACTCCATACGTTTCTAAGCAGCTTTGGGAGAAGAAGAATAAGAAGGAAAAGAAAAGCAAAATAAGAAAAGGCAGAAAAAAGAAAAATTACATTTAATATTATCGTTGAAAGGAAGCAAAAGAATTTAAGGAATTACTTTGGAGGTAACTTGATTTCTCAGTGGAATGGAGAGAGAAAAAAAATTACTTGTCGCACGCATCATTACGGTTCAATAATGTTTTCTAAAGAAGGGGGATAATTGGATTGGTTAGCGTTACGCAGAAAGGTAACCACGTTTTGCATTAACCCTTCTATAACGTACCCTGAAGAAGTCTGGCATGTCAGCCATATGGATCGAATCTTTCCAGTCATACGAAAAGATTAAAAAAAATAAATAAAAATAAAAATAAAAATTACAAGAACCAATTTGAGCTACCATAAAACCACTAAAAACATATAATTAAAATATCCAAATGAAATAAAACTAAAAACTGGGATGGACTAATGAAGGTTAAAAAAATAACTTGGCGCTGTTCGATAAATTTATTTTCTCCTTTGGCAAATTAATTAAATTATAGATTTTAAAGGAATGTGTGAAATAATTTTATTTTAATTAAACTTCGTAAAAAATGTGCTCGGTCTTAATTTTTAAGCGTAGATTTACACAAAACGAATAGTTCCAAATAAGAGGTCTGGATTTTTATTATTTATTGTAGTATCTCATCCTTATAAATGCTAATTATAAGTAGCGCACACTATGTGAATGAGAGAGTTAGTTAGAAAGTGGTTTTCGGCGAGAGAGGCCGAAAGTTCAGTGGGTGAGTTATAAAATCAGCATCGTTGCTCTAATTATTACACGATTTGTAAATGATGCACATATACCCCGCTTATTGTATTGCAAGCAAGGCCGAGCAGACGGTATAGTGGTTAATGCTGCTGACTGAGGTACCGATGATGGGCCCGGGTTCTAATCCCGCAGAAAGCATGTATGTTTTTAAGTGTCTAGTGTCTGTGCGGAAAGGGGGCACTCAAAATACAGGCCGAGCCGAAAGTCCTCTCGAATGGTTGTTGGTAGGGAAAACGGATGGGAGACCCTCGGACCAACACCCCCAGACCCCCCAAGTGCGTTCTCCCTCAAAATTGATGTAGTGTTGCACAGTTAATGAGGTGGGGTTATACCTATACAACCCTATGGAGAAATTTCGGCGTCCCGCCCACTTATACCTGTTCCTGCCTTGCCAATAAACAAAAGGATACATTTGAGTGATTATTGGGAACAAAAGAGACTACTTGGCCATGAAATGGATCCTACATTTATAATAAACAAATACATGTACGTTTTATATAAGCAAAGGGTTATTCGCTAAATGAAGAAAGTAGTATATACGTCTTTTAATAATTATACTAAAGGTATAAAAGTAAAAAAAAATTATCAATTGCATTAACTGTATAGCATTACAAGCAATATTTCTAGGAACTTCCTCACTGATAGTTACATAAATTATTCAGGAGCATATTGTTTTTAAATATACCTAAATCTGTAAACTGATAAGCAACGTATTGCAATAATTTAAAAGATTACGAAATATAGTTAAGACTAATTAAGAGGATAAACAAAGCACTTCTTTTGTTTCATAGATAAATTAAATAAAATTCCTAGGGAACAGCGTTACTATTCACGTACTATATACTTTACGTATTATACACGTACACACACTTTACGTATTATACACGTACTATACACTTTTACGTTACTATACACGCATTGTACATTATGCACGTTACTATGTTATGTAATACATACTTAGCTACTTCAGTTGAATTAAAATATTTTAATTGCAATGATTTATCTTAATTCTGTTATCAGACTTAAAAGTTATTAATTTGTTTTATTTTGTAGTTGACCTTAAATTTCTTTGCCTTCTTGAAAAGTAACTGTTGTCATTTAATTTTTGGCAGTTTTGGTTAACTCTGAATTTAAGTTGCTTGAGTAATTTTTTTTCTTTTTCCTTAAGGTAGTTTGGTTAACTATTTAAATTTTTTTTGTTTAGTTAATACTTATTCTTAACTTGTTTGCTTAATGCTTAATTTCTTGTTAAGTTGACCCTTAAGGTCAATTTTTTTAAAAACACTTCTTTTAATCTGGTGGTCGTGTTTGGAGTTGTAGAAAACATAAAAATTTTTCTATGTAATTTTTATATTTCAATTGAAGAAATTTTCTTCGGTCTTTATTAATTTAGTATTTAAAAGGAAATCCTTAATTCTTTTCAAAAAACTTGTACGTTGTATTTGGGAAATCAAGATTTACGACTTTGTTTTGACGTTTGCTTGCCCTGCCAGACAGTGGTCTGAGAAATATCTTTCGTCAAATGCGAAATCTGCACCCTGCTGAATCAGCTTGTTTTGTATGCAGCTACGCCACGCCAAGGTTGAGGGGTCGGGGTGATTCGCATTCTTGCAGGCGTTCTCCATGCTAAAATGGGACCCTGGACGAGGTTAGCTCCTGCTGTCAGGTTAATGACCCTGGAGGGTCGGCGATTATTCGCCAACTTCTGTCAAACCAACCCCCTTGCTTCACCTTCCAGTTTTTGATTCCGCTCCTGGGGCTGCCATGCACTTGGCTGGTTGTGGACCGTCTCGGATCGCCAAACGAGAGATTGGCGAGAAGACGAAAAAGGGCGTACAGCGATCTACTAGAGGAGGGAAATTTTTTCTGAAGGTTGTCGTCAGACCAGAAAGCAGTCGCTCCGTCCCGCTGTCTACGTTAACAGTGGAAAGATGGCTGAAGAATTTGCGGAGAGAAAACCACCGATGGTCGGCGACGCAGTAAGGACGATACCCAGATAAAAGGGGCGGATGGCTCAAGAAAAATTACCACTACTAACTTGTTTTTTTTTTTCTCCTTCTAGAATATTTATGGCTGACAATTTTGTTGTATTCAACTGCCCTCTGTAGAGACTACACTAAAAGTGTCTTCACTTAAAGTCTACTTCAAGACAATGGACGACTCATTGTGATTTTTATACGGGGTAACCCTGGTGAGTTTGCATTGTTTTCTCACTACCTACACTTGTAACACCGCCACCATCACCATTTATTGTTATTTTGTTACTATTTCTGTTTACCTTTAATAAATGAAATATTTAATTTAACTTAACTTGTATGTTTTCACTTATAACTTAGAACACTGGACCCAATAAATTTAATTAAAACTTGAACGGGTTTTTGGCTAAATTTAAACACAACGCATTGTTAATACTTTACTGTTGGAGTATTATCTGGTACTATTTACTGTTATTTTTGAACACACAGGTTTTACAGTCTAAATGTTGTTATATCTTGTCTGTCACACAAAATTTACACCCATGCAGTATTTATTATAGTGATATGTTTTAAAGTTGTTTATTCATATTCTTGACTTTCATGTGTTATTGAACATTAAAAACTTTAAATTAGAGATAAAAACTCCAACAACTACATATACGTTAATATACACATATGGTATTTGGACGTGAACGTACGTACACACGCTACTATACACGTACGTTTCTAGCGTCAGAACTAATCTCCGTCACTAGTTTTATCTTCCACAACCATCCTATCTTCTTTCTTCTCAAATAAAAGTCCTGAATTCCTTATCGAGAATCAGGAAATATTTTCGATCTTTCCTGACTGTAGAGGTCCTGAAAGATCGCTAAAGAAAAGGATTACCTTGCTCAAAAACCTTGAAAAAAAGAAAAGGATTACCTTGCTCAGATACAAAATCTCAAAATCAATTCAAAATTCTGCTCCACTGCAACTATATATATATTTACTATTTAAACAACAGGTTTTACTCAGCCATACGCTTTCGATTTAAGTAATCTATAAAACTTAATGAAACAAACTAAATGAAAAAAGTTACATTCATGAATTAAATTTTTCTTGGTCAATATAACAAAAAAAATCTGAACTAGATATGAGCGGTGATTCTCCGTTCGTAACATGAATACAATCCAATTTCTCTTAGAAAATCGTCCATGAAAGTACTCCTTACCTTAAGCATATAACCCTAGGGCGCTTCGCTTAATGAAATACACTGCTCTCCAAAAATTAAGGAAGCGTGTTTTCCGAAGCTCACCATTACAAAAATGTCAGTAACGTTTAAATTCACAATTCACATGCATAACAGTAACGAAGTTTACGAAAGTAAATGCAAAAACATTAGCTACCGCTTTTACTTTAAAGAAATGAATACTTATACAGGAGTTGGAGAAAAAACGCAAAAATTTTAATTTTTGTTCACAAGTGTTGATCTTCAGTTGTTATTACAGTTTCATGGACAATATCCAGGAGGTCTATCAATGTCCAGAAGAAGTCGTTTGCCCAGTTCGTTGATGTAGCGGGCGATCGGATGGATGAAAATGAGGATGTCACAAGCTGATGCTGCTAGACATCTCAATATCTCTCGTAGTGTGGTCCACTGACTATGGAATCAGTTTGAATTCGTGGATTCTGTGTCTAGAAGACATGTTCCAGGCAGACCTAGAGTTACTACACCTGCGGAGACCGTTATTTAACTCTTTAGGCCCGAAGAAGGATTAACACTGCTGTGCTCAGCTCATGGCAGATCATTTAGTGGCAACATTAACAAGAATCTCAGCTACTGTTTATGTTGGGCAAGAGAACACGTCTTCTGGACCAGTCAACAATGGGCGTTTGTTCTTTTCACATTCGAGTCCAGGTTCACACTGGAGAGTGATTCAGGTCATCAGTTAATCTGGAAGGAACAACACACCAGATACAACCAATCCCACATTGTGGAAAGACGGACAGACGTGGCGGAATAATGGTTTGGGCTGGGAATCTCTCTCGGTGGTCACACTGACCGTTCTGTGTTCCATGGAGGAACTTTCACCGGTGTGAGATATCGAGACGAGATCCTTGATTTCCGCCCATATGCCGCTGCTATTGGTTCAGGATTTCTTCTGATGGATGACAATGCGCGACCTCAGCTCGGGTTGCTGAAGAATATCTTGAGGGTCACGGTATGAAGCGGATGGAATGAACAGCTAAATCCTCAGATTTGAATCAGACAGAGCATCTTTGGGACTACCTTGGGAGACAGGTTGCTGCTTTAAGTTCTCCTCCAAGGTCGTTAGATGAGTTTGAACATGGATTACTCCGTGTCTGGTCGTTGCTTTCCATTTCACTGACTGACAACTTACTTGATAGCAAGGAAAATCGCTGCCGCCAATGTATTGCAGCTAGGTGTGGACACATTCCTTATTAGAACCCATTTTTATAATGTTACCACCCCATTCTTCCACAAAAAAACTGTGAAATACTGTTTCTCAAAAAGGGAACTCTCTGCCATGACTAAAACTTTTTGTTGTAATTCATGTTTGTGTTGAACTTTAGAAACATTCTATGTCGCATTCATTAAAGAACTGTTTAGTGAACCTGTCCTGTAAATTTCTTGTTTCTATGTTGCTTCATTCTCGAATTACACACAAAAAACATGCTGTTCCTTAATTTTTGGAGGGTAATGTGAATCAAATCAAAATCTGGCGACGAAATAAAATAGAGATTAAGTACAATTTAGAAAAGAAGAAAGCAGTAAATGACAACAATAAATTAATAGCATTACAGAATAAATATTACTTCAGTTCAGTCTCCAGTGAAAAAAATGCGAAGACAAAATTTTAAGTTTAATTTGCAGTAGTCCGTTAATTCTTTGTTTAATATGCCTTTTTCTTCTTTCTCTCCTAAAAATAATGATTACTCATAACATAATTAACTTCTCTAAATTAATCCATATCTTATGAATCTTAACATAACTCTAATAATGAAGCAGGCTGTAATCTCTGTCTTTAGAATCGAAACGTTTTACAACCAATACCAAAATTTTTTGATAGACAAATATGAAAATGTGGGGACCATAATTCAAATCTCTTTGAAACCAACTTTTATGCGAGAATACGTCACATTTTCTGCTTTCGCCTTTCTGACCAGCTAATGTTGTCTGCTTTAAATATTTCTATATATGGTACCGATTGATGCAGTTCTTCAAGGATATGCGCTTACTGCGCCAAGTCATCAGTGTTGTTTAGGAAAATATTTTTTCAGCAAGAATAAGAAGAAATACTTAAATTCGGTCAAGGATGCCCACCCCTTTTCTAAGCACCCACATGACTTCAATATTTCCAGAACATTTCATATATATGTAATATTTTTAAAGCATAGAAGAGGAACCAACTTGCAGTCGTGGCTTATGGTGACGACTGACAGATGAAGATGATAATATTATATTAGTGTCTTTTCACGGCACCAATGTTATATTAGTGCCTTTGAAGATCACCTAATATAAGCTAGAGCTTTTAGTGACTATATAATATAAACTAGAGCTTTTACACAAACAATTAAGATAAATCATTTACATGCGTTGTGATTAATGATTTAAATACCCGAACAACCCAATGAATACTGATGATGTACCTTATATAAGCTTACCAGGTAACAAAATAAAACACCATACTAAATTTATAAATGAAATAAACTTTTATTTTACTATTAAAACTAATTCAAACTATTGGCTTTTAGAATTTAAGGCTCCCGGGAGTCAAAAAAGAAAATAAATACTCTACATTTTAGTATAATGATATTAGAATCAATCAAATTTAATATTATCAAATAAAATTAATTGATTATTTAATTATATTATTATACACTAGTATGAACTTAAATCTCCCGACTCTTTCAGCAAAAGAAAAATTATTTTTGATTGAAAAATTTAAGAACAACCATAAGCTAAAAGAAAAAATATGAATTTAGACCTTTCTAACTTGATTTTTAAATGAATTATTTACTTGAATTAAGTTTAATGATTCATCACATTCACTAAGAAGGTATCACTTAGCTTGAAACCAACAGGTGGCAGCATTAAATAGAACCCAGAAAAGATCTATTCGCGATGCAAACAGGTCAGCTGGAGAGACGTAGAAATTCACTAAAGATGGCTGATGGCCTCCTCCAGCAATGTACACATCTCCACGAACATGGGTGCGACAGAAGATGAACCAGGCAACCTCCAAGTTGAATTCTCGAGGAACTAAATAGCTAGGCGATGGTGTTGATGAACCAGCAAGATGTGGAGGACGTAGCAGCCCCAGGATAATGAAGCACATGGTTAGCTGATGGCACAGTAATACAATAAAACTTCCTTCGAGTGTCTAGTAAACTACGTCGAGGAGATTACATCCATATCTCGAGGGAACCATATTTAGGCCCCTTACTGCTATTCCGCAGCATATCATTCACAGGAGGGCAAGAGTATTCAAAGAGCGAGCATGAAATTGACCGTCGACTTCAAAATCTGCACCCCGCTAATACCGGGAATCAAGCGCGTTCAAGAGAGACGAAGAACAGAGAGGCTTTTTGTTATAAACGTTTACCAACGGCGCCAAAACTCCCTCAAAAGGGTGACAATTCCTGACAAAAACGTCCCGAAGAAAACAGTATAAAAATTCTTACTTTTCAAAGCGTTAATTCAACACCTATCATTAATATCGCCAAAAACATCGTCAGAAACTATCCAAATAAAAACACGTGTTAACAGTAAACCTAGAACTCTGCCGGAAACACAAGGTGCCCTTCACTGTAAATCACCTCAAAGCAGCTTAAAATGACAAGATAGCAATTACACGAAATCCTACGAAAGCTACAAAATTTTGTTAATTAAATGAGCATATTTCACAAACTAATTAAGTTATCAACTTGAAAGTAATTTTAAATTAAAGCACAAATCTTTCTGATTCTTCTAGTATAATTATAATTATAGAAACTCAAATTAAGTACTTCAAAATCCAGATTATAACATGAAAAACACACCCCATTCCCAATGTATGCTGCCAATCGCGTTCCGAAAACGAAACTACGAACTTACTATCTTAAGTACAAAACTCTAATTAAAGGTAAACCAAATTAACACAGAAATTAAATAAAATAAAGATTGTGTAGCATAATTTAGAATATAAATGAATGAAAATTAATTAGCTTAATTTTGCTACCGAACAATAAAATATGAACTTAATGAATTCGTAGTCTTTATTTCTACGCATATAAAATCCTCTCCGTAGATATTTATCCACTCATAATGCAATCCGATACATTTCTCTGATTCAATCATAACGAAGTATGATAATTGCTATGTAACATTGGTTCTTAAAATTAAGAGGCAGGCATTTTAGACGAGGATGCAAAACGGTGAGGTATTAGCAAGGTAGAAGCTAGCAGAATAAGAATGACGTAATTAACTCTTCAGGGTATTTATACCAGAGTAGGTGCGATTCTAGAGACAAGCTATCATTGGTTAATATTCGTTTTGGTTGCCTTTTTCAAGCAGCGTTACATAACGATAGAAAGATCTGGAATTTGGGGGAACAGATGAATTTAGGGGAAAGCACTAAATCTAGTATGTTAATTTTGAGATCGCCAAATATTTTTTAAAGCAGCTATCTTATTTTGTTATATTTTGCATATATATGAAATAAACTGGAACAGAAAACCAAGATACTTGTAATCATGGCCGGTTTAAATTCCTTTACTCTCGTTGGTAAACATTTTTAAGAACCACAGATAAAGGGGTGCAGTAAGCGTGTCTGTTCTTGAAGAATTTTTTATATCTTTGAAGACATTGCAATAAAAAAGCAGCGACAGCGATCTAGCTAGTATTTATTAGAAGCAGATCGCGAATTCGACGCGTCCTAGATGAAATCCCCATTCAGAATGGTTTAGTTTTGGTTTAGCTTTACTCCTACTAGTTAATTATAACGTTTTAAAATTATTATTGGCTGAATATGAGTGTAAGTTTTGAAGTTCTTAACGTTATGTGATAATCGTACGACAGCAATTTATTTTGAAATGATGCAGTTTGGGAAGATTTATTACAGGCAATTACTACTTTTAGATGGAAAAGAGAAATAAGCAAATTAAAATGGAGAGTTAAAATTAGAATTCTAATTTATTTC
>KK113214.1:42091-56678 GCA_000611955.2 Stegodyphus mimosarum
ACTATTATCAAACAATCGAAAATTACGTTAAAAATTTCATTTGAAAGATTTTTTTTTCTTTTTCCTCCCGATGGTGAAAATAGTAAAATTCTGAGACTTTTAGTTTTTTAGTTAAACGAAGATACGTGCGAAAAAATCGTTTCAACATTAAATTTAAAAATCTAAATTGAATTCGCTTCATCATATTTTATATTGCTATTCTTAAAGTACACCTAGGTCGAATCTGAGCTTGATAGCTTATCAGAAAGCAGTTTAAAAATCGATGACAAACTTTTCGCATAGTGGCAATCGCCATGAATAAGCTAAATTAATTTTTATATAAAAAAAGCGACAGGATTCCCCTAGAGCTGTCTTATAGTAGTTCAAAGCTTCAAGAGCTCCGACTCTAGGGGAAAAAATTATAACTTTTAATTAAACAAAATAAAGTTACTTGAAAAAAAAAAGAAACAAACACAATAACGAGAAATAACGACAAAGAACATGGAACACAATTAAAATATCGCAAGTATTGATTCCTCTTAATCAAAAAAATTAACGAATTATAACTAAAATATTCCTTGGAGATTTCTTGCATAATATACAGCATGAAGCTGGCATATACAATGCTAGCAACATAAGAATACAACCCAAAAGAAGACCAATTGTTTGGCCTTACATTAAGAAAGCGAAAAAAATGAAAGATTCAAAAACGTAAATTTCATTTCACACTTTTTTTTAATGCAGCAAAATGTTAATTAATGAAATGTAAGAAAAAATGCATTTGAAATTAATTTGCCATAGTAGTACAAAACAGAAAATTAAAACAAGATAAATTTAAAAATAAAAGAAAGAAAAAGAAAATACTCTGTACTGGAGGTACGTAATACATGCTGCTATTAACATCCCTTTATTAATTGCATTAACGCTGCATGTGTTTGTATTTTATGTATGCTGCATTGTGTTTTATGTTGTGCATTAATGTTGTATATGACTTGGCTGTTTTATAAATTAAACACATTTTATATTATATCATTTAGGTTTATTAAAATATTCACGTATGCGTTTATTGATTTTAAATCACGCATTTGTTATACAATACAATCATAATTTGAAAGATTAATTTAAGATTTTATATTGCATCGAGCAGCAGCATTCTAGAAACTGGTTATTCATCTGGCCGCCTGGATGACAACTAAAAATCGTATATCAAAGGTAACTGCTACATTTGCTAGGTCATATTGATGATAAATGCTGTAAAAGCATAACGCACTGTAGTTGAAAAAAAATTGTAAAGATTCCGTTAAAAACGGTTATATCATAATCACTGAATCTTTCAACATTATTGACGGAACTGCTTATTTACCAGACAGAAAAAATCAGCAAGAGGAAAAAAAATAATTCTCTGAAAACCTGTGAAAACATGAGAGCAAAAACAGATATTTGACGAGCAAGCCTCAAGCATTCCCTAATGTACGATAATCCTGAACTTGAATGGAAGCGGAGTTGAATGGAACTTGAATGGGAGTTCAAAGTTTATATTGGTTAATATAAATGTACGTGAAGCCAGAAACAGCATAAAAAAGAATAAATATTTTAAATTTATAATTCAAAATTATAATTTAGATATAATATTATATTATTATATCCAAAATTTCAGAACAATTTCAAATAACATGAAAAACATCTTTCATATAAAATGTAAATAACACACGAATGCATTTAAAAAAGATATTTAACCTTAAGGAAACATCAGATTTCTTTTAATGGGTCAAATGTTAAATTACTTTCAATTTTTAACAACTTAATTATTTTCAAGAAGTCCAAAAAAATTGTCCTGAATATTAATTTCAAGCGAGCATACAAATGATAATAGAAAAACTTTTTGTTTCACTCTTAAAGAAAGAACCTTTTCTCTATCAAACAGTACAAATCAGCAGAAAAAGAAATTTATTGCTTGAAAGATTAGAAGATTTAAGGCGGAAAAAAAAACGCTTTTTGCAGAAGCGGATTTTGCGAATATTGAACCTGGAGGTTTGTAAAGGGCAACCAAATGCGAAAACTGCTTTTAGGCCTAAAGGAGAAAAAGTCAAAGTCTTCGAAATTCGCCTAGTAGAATTTTTTAAGAAATATGAAAATTCGTATATAGACAGGATTTCATGAATGTGAAAAAAGCATCTAATATTTTCTATAAAAACAATCGCAGTGTTGTAGATGGTATTTTTTTATACAGAAACTTTTAAGTAGCTCTGCATGATGAGATCAATATGAACTGGCGTACAAAATTAAACCAGCTAGCAAATGAACTATTTTACCGTATGTGAGTGTTGTCGTTTAGACGTCAGAATTTTAATTTCATTAAACAAATAAAATCTGAAAGCTTTCAAATTTTATATTACGCCCAAATGGGCATTTTTTAACGTTTTGTGGGCTACCTTTATTTGTTAATTACCAAGTTCTTCGAACTTAAACCTCAAAATTCAATTCAACAACAATATCACAAAATATTTAAAAAGAACATATCTTTAGAATTTCCGATACACAGTCTCGCGCGCTGGTAATAATTTTTTCCCCTACAGTGTTGCCGTTGCTCGCTTTGAAATCGTTGAGTTTGCTACTCAAAAATTCGTTTAAGTTTGACAAAATATGAAATCTACATATATAAAAGGAAGAGTGTCTGTCTATGCGTGTGTCTTTCTTTCGTGCTGCTCGTAAGCTAATAGACCCAGGGTTATGAAATTTGGTACATAGGGTGCATCTAGACAAGACTCAGTGCACCTCGAAGCGATTTTTTTCAAAATTCGAATGGGTTTCTTTTTATTTTATTTGATGAAATTGCATCACATCGATAGTTCTCTCTCATTATATCAGCACTGTTGCCATTCGAAAAATTGAGGGCGATAATTCTGTGCAGTTTTTAAATTTAATGTTTCTCTTGGATACTCGAGAGAAAGCAACGGGGAGTTGGTTAATTTATTTATTAGGGTAATTAATATTTGTATTGAAGGATATTCCTTATTTCATTGTAATTTCGTTTTATACGTAATACATTTTCGTTTAATTTTTTTAGATAAAGTTGTTCTAAGGAGTAAAATTCAGTGCAGTTTTTAAATTTAATGTTTGATGTTCCTTTAGACATTTTTCAGGTACATTTAAAAGCCAGATGAACGCGGGCCGCGTAGCGGCTAGTAGAAAATAAAACAAATTCCAAAGTTTGGGGCTTACAGATGCCCATATTCGAGTGGAGGACTGCGCTATTCAAAATTTGATGTTTCTAGATACTGTTGTTTTTTTCACTGCGAGAAACATACATACACTCATGCAGATTCTTCAATATTTAATTTCTTTAAATATAATGCAGGGTTCTAATATTTGGTGGCATCAGTTTGAAAAATGAAACGGGGTTTTTGAGTGGACGACGTAAAATGCCACAACGAAATTAATAGCCCTTCTGCGCTAATTGTCCTTTTGGGCTAATAACACTACCCTGCAGAATGTTTAAAAAGCTGTACCACAAGCATCTTTAAAACCAAGCGGAATCTATAATAGCTATAGCATATAAAACAACAATCCATTTAATAGTTCAGAAACGTTTATCAAAATAACAATTATGCTGATCTGACCTTCAGAATAAAAAAAAATTGAAGAAAATGAAGAGAAGCTAACAAAAATCTTCAAAAAATAAATTCAAAGAACTTGCTGAGGTCACACAAGACTTCCCTAAAAGCTTCCGCTTTCATAGAGCTGTCAAAACAGAGTCATCACATTTATTCAAATATATTTCTTACTTCTGAAATGCGCATTCAGTTTTTTTAGAAGCATTTCGAGGTATCTTATTACGCTGCTCCGCGAGCGTACATAAAATAAATCCATTTCCTCTAAAATACTCTACCGTATATTTTCGCCAAGTAATGATATCTTTTGAAAACGACAATTGGCAACACAAAAGGTTTAATTCCCACAGTCCCTGAGAATCATTGTACGGCGGTTGGTAACGTATATTATCATACCTAAGGATTCAGACTTCAGTAAATGGAATAGGCGGGAACCTAATTTCTACTTCAGCTGCTTTAGAAAAAGTTTTCGACTTTTGACTTTTACAGAATGATCTCAGCACACGCATTGGGAAATAGGCTAATTTCTTTGATCCCCATTACTTCAACATAAACAAGGAAACAATTACGATCCAGTGGGTGGCAACCACTAGTGAAGGCCATTAACGTGATCGTAATAAAGTGGATAGAAAGGTTTTTTTTTTTCGTTAAATGCGGAGCTAAATCGAGGTATAAATTTAATACGTTGACGAATAATTGAGCAATGAACCATCCATTATTAAATACAACCTATTAACGGAAGCTATTTATATAGCACATTGATCTCTCATACATGAGGGATGTACATAAACTGTGCAGATCTAAGCAGGTGTATGGAAACCTTTTCGCAAATACTTTCCCATTCATATGCTACTAAAATATAAAACAAAATTAATAATAAAGCTATCTTCTGCAAGGAGCATATAAAACTAGAAAAAGTGGATGGAAAGGACGAAGATTCAAGTCCCCTTGGTGTAACTTTTTGATATATATCTTTTGCTTACAGAGAAGGATCACAAATATAAGACAGGCAAATCGACAACCTTGTATTCGGCGTAGATTTGCAGAATTTTTTGCTCCTGATGAAGGGGGACCCGTTTTGCCCTCGAAATCGATTGGGATTTTACAAAATCTACGTCGAATACAAGGTTGTCGATTTGCCTGTCTTATTTTCCACGTCGGCGTGTTCCTCTTGCATCTTAATCACAAGTATATTTTTTTCGTTTACAAACTTCCAATCATTCGATGATCTTGCAGACATGAAGAACACAAAGTTGATCATAATTAGCAGATTTATACTCGGAAAAAAGGTTAGTAGACAGACAAGGTTAGGTTCCTCCCAACGCTCGAATTCAATGATGTCGCTTCACTTATGGAAGGGGAAGAAAAGGAAACACAATTACATTTAGTTCCCCAAGCCCGAGGTCAAAAGACAGAGAAAGTTACGTTCTTCACAACGGTCGAGTTCAGTGACGTCACTTCACTTAGAGAAACAAAGACACATTTTTGGAACAGACGATAGACCAGTGAGGTCACACAAAACCAATAATGTCAAAGATTTTGGGCCGGAAAGAATAACTCCCGAAAAGTAACCTTACCCAGAAGAGTATTTGCCCAGGAGAGTAGTTGAAGTATACTATGAGTTAGTGACGTTACACGCTAAAAGATTTCTGGTCAGGAAGACCAATCTTCGAAGTATAGTAGCACTCACAAAAACAAGCAACATATAAGCAGAATCCAAACACAAAAGACTGTTTTCTGCTACGACAGAGCACCCTCTACCAGCGGGAAACAACAACTAAGAAGCAATGCTCCAGAAGTCGAGCAAGTTTGTATTTTAAATTATAATACTGTTGTGTTTTTAATGCTCACAATACAAAGATCCAATTTATTAAACAATAGGCATTCGACAGCTATCTAGTAAAAAGCGAAAATCTGTACCAGTCGACGTATATTTTTGAAAACTGCAAAATATTTTAATATTTTTCAATTACTGTCAGTGTTTACAGATTCCGTTCAAAGAAATCTGTCAGCTTTGCACAGTGAACAAGAAACAAAACTTGATGCATTCTCTAAATGGTTAATAATGCTTACACGTATACAGTTGTTACATACACGTTAACTCGTTTAAATTCGCCTTTTTTTTAAGATTTATTTTTAAAATTTATATTTTTAAATATTTTTTTTTAAATTTTTCGAAAAATATTTTGAATTATAATCTATAAAAGTTTTACCACCATTTTTAAGTAGATGTATTTCTACGCATACCTGCAAAAAAATTAAAGAGTTTTTTATTCAAAATACGTGAATTTATATAGTTGAAATTTGGCATATTTCTTAAAAGCGATAATAACGCCAAATGTGGTTCACGCACTTTGTTAAAATTATTTGAAAATATGAACGATGACCTTTTTTCCGCTCGTGGAGAATGAAGAAAAAGGAAAGGAAAATAGATTACTATAAATTAAGAAGTTCGCCAACTGAATTGCTCTTGGCGCAATCGAAAAACACGCACCAAGATAAAGTTTTGAATTTCTCCGTAAATTTCGCACTAAATATTACAAAATTTAATATTTAGGCATAATTTGAGTCGTAGAATCGAAATAAGGAAAAGAATTGACATGTCATTTCAGAAAAAGTCCGATTTTGTGTCAAAATACATGTGTTAGAACAATGCGATATATAAATATAATATATATCCTAAGTCGCGCTTTCAATACATGAAAAACGCAATTTGAATTTCGTAAATGGGCCTGGTAGAACGGGAGATATAGAACTGTCCTTCCCCCCCCCGCAGTTTACTTATATACTGTAAATGATTAATATAACTAAAAACTACTCCAAAAATAAAATTTGAGTCCCCGATTAACTCGAATTCTTTTAACACGAACGCTTGATTTTTCGGTATCTCGGGGTTCGTGTTAACGTAAATTTATTGCATATGTAAATATAATTTTAAATATTCTGAAAAAAATCTCTTGGCAGCAACTTGGCAAACTTGTGACAATTACTTTAAATAATATCCTACATTCCCTTTAACGTGCTTCACATATATTCTCTTAGATCAGAATATTAAGCTTATTCAAGCGCGCGCAAGGTAGTCTAGAAAGCCAGGAAAGGTTCACTGCCATTCATACCTTGTAAGGGGCTACCTTGCTGTTTGTAAAAGCTAAAGCCGTATAAAGATCTGAGTCGAAAGTTGCATCGATTTCCGTTCCTTACCTGCCTGTTGTTGCTGGTAGAACCCGTCTTCTACAGTGATTAGCTAAGCGAAATACCAGGTGTCTTGTTTGAGAGGCTTAGTGTTGGGAATTGTGAATTTAAAGACAGGTCGTCTAAAGCATCAAAAGTTAGCATCGATAAGGAGTCGACCATTTAGTTTTCAATTTCTCGTTTGTTATTTTCAGAAAGATGGTTTTATACATGTCTACGTTTTCTAAAATTTAAGATACAGAATTGTTTTTAAACAGTCTGAACTGTAGCTAAGAAAGATATGATAATATAAATCTAACTTTTTATATGATTTCCATCTGAGCAAAAATCCAGTTATTAAAATACTGGTTATGTTTTCAGAAGTTAAAGACAAAAAATATTCTATATTTTAACGCTCGAAACTCGTAAATATATTCGAGAATGAAACAGATCACCTTTCAACACCTATTTTGTAAGATTTATTCAAAAATAACATTGTTATGTTAAATCTATCCTGCGCTGCTATATTTCTCCCATAAGCTCCACCAGAAACATAAATTAGTGGGTATTTAAAAAGCGAGTAAGACCATTATTAGCAAGGAGAGTTTTAGTAACTTTATCAGCTACGCTGTTTTCTCCTTTGTCTTAAGGCTTCTCTGCACTACTTACTGGTTTCAGAAAATATCATTTTAGCTTTTGCTAATGTCTGTGCTTTGAGATTTTATTTACTTTTTTGTAGGCCGGTTATTAAGTACACAAATGACTGTTTGTTAAATTGCTGTTTGTTTTGATCTTATTAAAAGTATAATACCTATTTTATGAGGTGTATTTTTTCTCCTCCTGAGCTATCTTTACAGAATCATTTCCTTTAAAACAATTCTCTATCATACTTAAAAGAAAAGTTTAGCTCATTGCAGGTGTTAGTACACACCTGCAGTCAACATTTATCAAAATAAAGCTTGCAGCGACCTTTCTCGGACACTTTGCATACTTAGTAATAAAGTTTAATTATTTAAAAAGAGTTTTCAAAAAGTTTGTGTTTTAATAACTTTCCTAATCGGAACAACACATCTCGTTCATTGCGCATAATAATAAAACAACTTTCTCGAGGAATACTAATGAGGTATTTTGAATTCAAACCGTGTTCCTGCAACGAAATTCGAGTAGTTGTGGTTCAAATCCTACCAGCAACAACTTTAAAAGCAACGCGAGTCACGCGATGCAAATAACTTTCCACAATTTTCTACGCAAAATTGTTTTGACACATGAAAATATAATAAAATGAAGTTTTAATTCTATTTTTAAAATCGGCAAGAAGAAATAATTCCAAGAATTATCCAGGCATCTATATTTTCTCTCGGCATACCTGATTCATCCGTTTCATTCTAAGAAATGAAAACTGCTTATGTAAATGAGCAGGTACATAATAATCTTTTTTCCTTGAAATGGGTAGATAACTATTTTTTTTTTAAGTTTCGAAGTGTGGCTCAGATTTGTTTGTTTATATAGGCAGATGTCCAAATTTCTTTTTAAACGTTAAATTTGAACAAATAGGAAATTAAAATGCCAGGCACAAACTTCACAATCCCATTTTCTGAATACATATGTAATGATTTAATGGCGAATACACTTATACTTTCATTTACGGCCGAAGTTGTAAATGGTGATGACACTGAGAAGCGCTACTGCGCAGTTGCAGTCAAAGCAGCCGTTGCTCGGAATCAACACGTTTTATTTCTGGATAAAACAATTCTTGAGAAATCCGTCTTGATTATGAATTACACATGGTACCTGGCGCAATCGGCGCGCCTGTTCTTATCCCATATGCAGAAAGGTTTGCAATGTTAACTCCGATTTTGATGTCTTGTGATTAGCTGAAGCGTTTCATGTAAGTACATGCATCAGCAGTGTTATATAAAATTGTATGACATAAATTAACCTGGACATAACGCAGTTTAGAGAGATTTATTACAAGCAGTTATTATTTTTAGGACAAAAAGAGAAAATATCCGAATTAAAATAAAAGGTTGGTTATTACTACAAGTTAAATTAGCATTTTGATTCATACATTTCTTATGTTACACACTTCCTTATGTTGTATGTGTGTGCATAAGATAAAGAATATGTAAAAATAGCAACATGCCTATAAAACATCTCTCTGAATTACGTCATTCCAAAATTAATCCTTGCCACTTGATTTTTATATAACGCTCATAGTGGAGATATACTTACGTAACCCAAAAAAGTCGTCTTCCCTTTCTTATATCAAATATATCATAAAAATGTGAAAAGTACGAATGTTATAATTGAAGAACGTGCAAGCATTTTGCCTATGTATGTCTACTTCACCAATGACAGTCAAAAAGTATTGAAAGGCGTATGACTGCAAGTACATCTTTGTGCGCAACTACGTCACACTCTACGTCACATGCACATAAATACATAAAAAAAGTTCTATAAATGCTCGACTACGCGCTAAATCGATGACACTATACGTCAGTATTTGTGAGTCTTCTTACCAGGTAATATAAAAGTAAAAAATATAATAAAAAAAAACTAAATGCTTTCAGATTTTATATTACATTCAAAGGGGCTTTTTTTTACATTTTGTGTGTTACCTTTACTTATGAAATATCATGTTCTTTGCACCTAAACCACATAAAATTCAATTCAACAACAATATCACAAAATATTTAAAAACAGCATATCTTTACAATTTATGACTGACAATCTCGCAAGATGTAGATAAAAATGTTTTTTTTCCGCACATTGTTGCCATTGCTCACTTTTAAATCGTTAATTTTGTTTATAAAAAAGATTTTTAAGCTTTTATAAAATAGATAATAAAACAAACTCAAAATTCAAAACTTGGGTTTCCAGTTGCCCATGTTGTGATGGAGAATTACGTTATTCAAAATTTGGTGGCTTTAGGTACCGTCGTTTTCTCATAATGCCAGAAACATACATACATTTCTGCTGATTCACAATGCGAGAAACATACATACGTTTTTGCAAATACTTCATTATTTTATTTCTTTACATGTAATACAGGGCGATAATATTTGGTGGCAGCAATTTAAAACGTGATACGCCATTTATACTGAATCGAAGCAAAATGCCGTTTAGAGCTTAATAGCCCTCCTGGGCTAACGCTACTTTGGGCTAATGATCAGAAGATCATGGAGATGGGAAGAATCTCAAATTTTCTCGAATCCAAATCCTAAAACTGTTTGGAATTTCTCTATTCCCGAAGTCTTCATGTAGTAATAACACTAATAAGAGTTTGCTTAATATTAAAATTCTTCCAAATTCCAAATTTGAAAAATGCGTTTAATAAAAAATAAATCCAAGAATAAAGCGTTCAAAACTACACCCACATTTATTAGGACAATAAAAATAAAATTCAGTAAAAGAAGCAAGCAACTTCAGCCTTTGGGTCTCGAGAATCATTTTCTCAATGTTAACACATTATTATAAAGTGAATTTCTGAAAGGTAGCTTCAGTTTATGTTTCAAAAAGAAAAATCAGTTTCATAATTCCTAAACAAGAAACTAATAAAGAGCATTATTTGTTATTAATTACTCTTTTACATTTAACATTATTATACTTTTATGCTAAAACCAAAATAAATTGCTTTTAATATTAATCACATTACGTTTTGTATTGTACAAATAAAATGTATTTATTAAGACAAATCAACTATCGTCTCCATGCACAAAATAATTACAAGAAAACTAGGATTAAAAACAATGAATAAATTTGGAAATTATAATTACATTTAAAGGAAATCGAAAATCATTTTCATTTTTTGATACCTCATTAAAAATACTTAATTTTCTTTTCCAACAAACTTAATTTTTTACAATTAATTATTTCTTAAAACAAATGCTTTTTAATTTGTTATTTTATTTGAAGAACTTCTTATTTAATAGTACATAAACATTTATGTATCCTATTTTTTTCACTAATATATTTTTCACGAATTAATTATTTTATGTATTAAGAACTGGAAAACAGGATACAGATTTTAATCACCTCTGACATTACGAAAGGGATAATCATAAAAAGACACTCTTTTCTGCCCTTAGCGACTCGTAAATTTGGCTTATATATATGCAAAGTTCATTAATTCTAGCTAACACTTAAAAGCTAGAGTTAATTGGCAAATTAATTAATTATGGCAAGCACTCAGAGATTAATTGGCTAATCAAAATAGCTGGCTTTCGTCAAATCGAAAAGAAGTGTTCGAGATTTCCGACACGGATGGAGAAATTGAGGAAAATAACTATCCACAGTTTAATGGTACAAAAAAATGAAGAAGTTTAATGTAATTATTGGAACACAGACAGTATGCAAAAGTTTTATCTTAATTGGAGTTTCGTTGGAGTTTAGTCCAACATTATTAAATCGTTGCTGTTACGATGGCAAATGCAGTTCTTGATATGGATTTTGTAGGGCCATGGTCTCAAACTGGCAACCCCCGAAGCAATGTTATGCGGCCCGCGAATACATTTCAATAACGTATTTGTTGCAAATACGATGCTGCAAAGATTTTGTGAGTTTAGCTATTTTAAATCTGAATTTACAACATTTTCATTACCATTAAACACGAATATCACAACGCACCGTAAAGTCTATAAATGCAGTAAATTAATTTATTATGTGATACACTGTGTGATTAATTTACTTGATTTACAGTTTACTTATGCAAAGAGTTGAAGATACAAATTTTATCAACTATTATTCATGCATGTCAAAAAACTAAATGAGCTCAGTCACGAAATTTTCCCCTGAGAATCGTTTTGTTTAGAACGCATTTATATGTGAACAACTTTATTTCAGATTTGAAAATGTATTAAAAAAAAGATTCCGAGAGACCAATGAGCATCTGTAAAATCCATGATGAAGATAATGTCTTGTAATTTCTCTCCAAGACTATAAACTTTATGGGAATTAAAACGTCATCAATTCTCATGCTATAGTAAGAAATAAAGAAATTATAAATAATTACATACAAACATATGCATTTTTATGAGTCGAAAAAAATTAATAAGAAAATCAGACTTATTTGTCATTATTTATTCTCAAGTTTTGTCCCACCTAGAAAGTTTCCCCTGAAAGAGTTAAACACTTTTCATAATTTATCTAGTTTAAATTACAGTAAATAATTTAATGATTAATTAAGCATGTTAAAATTATCAGATTTTAAATTCCGTCCTAAGGGGCGTTTTTTCAACATTTTGAGTGTTACCTTTATTTATTAAACATCATGTTCTTCGCACTTAAACCATAAAATTCAGTTCAATAGCAATATCGCAAAATAATTTTAAAATGATCATATCTTTAGAATTTTCGGTACACAGTCTAGCGCACTGGAGATAAGAATGTTTTTCTTTTCCCCGTACAGTGTTGCAATTCGTCGCTTTGAAATTGTTGAATTTGTTAATAAAAAATTCTTTAATGTCGTGACAAAATGTGAAATCGATAATAAAACAAATTCCAAATTAAGGCTACCAGATGCCCATGTTCGGTGGAGAACTACACTGGTTATCATAAATTAAGGAAAAATCACAAAACTGACGATAACTGAAAATGCCACAATGTAAAATTTTATGAAACTTAACCACAATATACAACACATAGTAAGGTATCAAATAACATAAAGAGAAATTATCAGACAATTATGGTAGTCTAGAAATTAGCACATGTACAAAATGAACAAATCGAAGGTGTCAGTTTGCTAGAGGAAAAGTACCTTCAATATGGAATATGATCGCCTCTAGAAGCAATGCAGCACGTACAGCGATGTGTGATGCTCTCAATTATGCGGTCTATCAGTTCCATAAGAGCCATTGCTCTTGCAAAGCAGTTGCAAGCGCGGCAAAGGTCTGATGGGGTGGATTGACAGCAGCTAGACGTATTCCTAAATCATTCCAAACGTGCTCGATAGGATTCAAGACCGGGGATCGAGCTAGCCACTCCATGCGCATAATTGTTTCCTGTTGAAGATAATCATCTACGATGTGAGCCCTGTGTGGTCTTGCGTTGTCGTCCTGTAACAGGAAAGCATCACCTATTGCCCCGGCATATGGGCGCACATAAGCATCAAGGATGTCATCTATATAAACCTAAGCGTTCACGGTTCCCCTTGGAAAGACATGGAGGTCTGTGCGTCCACCCAAAGAGTTGCCACCCCAAACACAGACACTGCCTCTTCCGTATGCATACTTTTCACGGATGTTTGACGGATGCTAACGGGTTCCAGGTTCTCTCCATATCAAATAACGCCTAATATCGCTTTCTAGACTAAACTTGGACTCATCCGTAAATAAAACAGCCCTCCATTGATCAGGCGTCCAGTGGACATGTTGTCGTGCCCACTGCAAACGGTTCCTCCTATGGACGTGAGCGGCACGCAAATGGCTGGTCGCCTCGCATACAGATTATCTTCGTGAAGCCTTCTACGCATAGTTAGCGTTGACACCAACCTTCAGGTGGCTGCAGCAAGGGAGGATCTAAGAAGAGTCGGAGTAGCGGTTCTATTCCTGCGTGCACATAATGTCAAATATCGGTCATCGGCGCTCATCGTAGCAGTTGGCCGTCCTTGACTGAACCTCCTAGATGCGAATCTGTAGTTTGAAATCGCTTCCAAAGTCTGTGAAACACAGGTCTCACATTTAGCCATCTGGCCACTACAATGGAGGATTGAAACTTCGAAATCCAAATACGTTTAATAATAAAATTTTGAAATAGTCACTAAAATTCGCGATATCATTATTAACTAATAGATTATTTCACTACAATTGTAAAATGTTATCACTTTGCGGGTGAAAACGTATGTTGACTTATAGTTCTTCAAATATTTATCATACTTTCGTTAAAGCCACTTACAGGAATGACGTAACCATGCCTAAATTTCCAGGATTATAGTTTCGAAGGTTAAACAGTCTCCTTCTTCAGCTGTAAAAATGACAATGACTACCGAGGAACGTACTTACCTGACTACAACTTCGAAAATAGAGTCCTGTAAATTTATGGTATCATGCGTGCTTTCTAATCGAAATCCTAAACTATTGTCGGATAACATTATAACAACGAAATTTTAAAATATATTGGAAGTATTTCCATAAATTAACCTGAAAAGAACAGGAAAAATGTATAAATAAAGAAAAATATTTTTAATAATTAATTCATACAAAAAACTTATAAAGATTCTTAACACTTATTATTTACACATAAGGAAACTCAAACTAGTACAATAATATCTAGGCATAAACCTAAAAAAATAACAACAGAAAGTAAACAAACCTCAAGGATAAAAAAGTAACAGTCAAGGTTACACGAGAAAATTGCTCCAGAGAAAATAAAACGAGCTTGATGACTTCTAGCAGACATTTTTTTTCCCTTTTATTGTGCGACCATTTTCTTTTTCTACGAGGCAACAAGCACGATGCAGACGACAAGAAACTTTCCACGGACACGGAAAGTTTTATTAAGGCAGCAATAGCCAGCGAAGTATCGATTTGCTTTCCTGATCGAACGTCGTTCTTAATCGTAATCTGTATTATGTGGACATAATAAGCGCACAGTGAATATGGTGACAGGATAATAGGCTGTGTCAACTAGCATTCGCGTGTCATTGTGAACAGATAAAGGAAGTGTAATCCAATGCCTCCTGAAGAGACTTCTGCAGATATGATGATTTTAATGCTTTATGACGTACAATAGAAGGCGAGACGTAACAAATTCGCGAATTTAGGGGAGCTGTTTCAGATTATTGGACATAATGTATGACAGTTTGGCTTTTTTATTTTGTAAAAAATAGC
>KK113214.1:66417-143836 GCA_000611955.2 Stegodyphus mimosarum
TTCGGGCAGATAGACGGGCTACCGTTGAGCAACTGACCACCAAAATGAACCAAGGGGCTACCAAAAGTGTCTCCCAAAGTACTATTCAGCGAACATTGCTGCGTCTGGGCCTCCGAAGCAGACGCCTGGTTCGTGCACCTATGCTGACTGCTGTTCATCGACGGCGAAGGCTAGAATTTGCACGCCAGTACAGCAGCTGGACGTCCACTGAGGTTGACGACAGGTTGACCACTGAGGTTGACCACACGACAGGTTGCGTTTTCGGATGAATCGCGTTTTATGCTCCATCGGACAGATGGACGTTGGCGTATAAGGCGTGAAACCTCTGAAAGGAACCACCCTGCAACCATTGCCGGAACGGTCCAAGCTGGAGGCGGGAGCATTATGGTCTGGGGAATGTTTTCCTGGCATTCTCTAGGTTCACTGATCATTGTGGAAGGCACAATGGATCAATACAAGTACGCATCTGTCCTTGCGGACCATGTTCACCCCTACATGCGCATTGTTTTTCCTCGGGATGATGGCATCTTCCAGCAGGACAATGCGAGGTGCCATACAGCTGCCAGTGTACGTGCGTGGTTCGAAGAGCACCAGGATGAGTTTACCGTACTCCCCTGGCCAGCAAACTCACCTGACTTAAACCCAATCGAGCATCTGTGCGACCATCTCGATCGAGTGGTTCGCGCCATGGATCCTCAACCGCGTAATCTATTGCCGCTGGCCACGGCATTAGAGTCGGCATGGCTCAACATCCCAGAGAACACCTTCAGGGACCTATGTGACTCTTTTCCTGCACGTCTCGCAGCAGTCCGCTCTGCTAAAGGTGGTTATTCTGGCTTTTGACAGATGGTCACATTAATGTGACTGGACTGTGTATATTTTCTGGTTACAATCTTCCACTTGTCATGGCGAACTCAGACAAAAGTGTAATAGAAAGATAGATAAACAGCCATAAAATACACTATCCCTCTTTTCCCTTTGAACTAATAAAGCATTCATGGAAAATGAATTCTTACGTCATAGTAAACGGCTGATAAAAATGCGCAGAATAAATTTACACAAACTTAATTACTTCTATGGCTGAGAATTTGCGCTCTTTACGAAATTTAAATTGCTTTATAGGAGAATTAATAATTCATAACTTGTTTTCAAAAAGCAATTATTTGCAGCTCTCATTTAATAGAGAAAACTCAAGAGGACAGTAATTTCACTTGCTTTTAAGATTTCAGGCTTCTTTTTTAATTTTACAAATTTAGTTTCTATACTAAACCGTCTACATTTTTTATTTAAAAAGGTTACCTTTATTACTTAAGGGTTTTATTCCGAATTACGTTTTAATGTTTTGTAAGATTCTGTGTTCATATGCGAGTTTTACTTTTGCAGTCGTTAGACGTTAAGTACACGCTTTCAGCTACTCCGAATTATGTTTTAATGTTTTTTAAGAGTCTGTGTTCATGAGCGGGCTTTATTTTTGCAGTCGTGAGTCGTAAATACACGCTTCCAGCTGCTCCGAATTAAGTTTTAGTGTTTTCTAAGATTCTGTGTTCATAAGCGGGCTTTATTTTGGCAGTCGTAAATATAGGCTTCCAGCTGCTCCGAACTACGTTTTAATGTTTTCAAGATTCTGTGTTCGTAAACGAGACTTTTTTTTTGCAGGTGTTCAAGAGAACTCCGAATTACGTGTTAATGTTTTTCAAGATTCTGTGTGTTCATAAGCGGGCTTTATTTTGCAGTCGCCGACCATAAATATATGCTTCGTGATATAAAAATGTTTTACCTTCTGCAAATATTCATGTTGTGGCATTTATAAATTGAAACTATCAATTTTATAAAAATTAGAAAACGTAACATTTTACATGCTCCCTCAGTCTCTATAGTTATATACATTAAATAACTAAAAAAATTATATTTTTTAAAATAAAAACTAAACAAAGCTCAGTGGCGCAAATATCAATTTTATAAAAATTAGAAAACCTAACATTTTACATGCTTCCTCAGTCTCTATAGTTATATACATTAAATAACTAAAAAATTTATATTTTTTTAAATAAAAACTAAACTAAACTCAACGCAACAGCCCTAGTGCGCCATGGCCTGCAGTGCCCCGACATCCCCTGTGGGCCCGGGGTACATGAACATACACCGTGGACAAGTGATCAGCTTTTCGCAGGATTCCCCAATGTTTCGTCCCCAAGTGAGCTTGGTATAGTTCGACCGTCTCAAACGCAACCCTGGCTGGCATTCTGCCAAAGCATATGGACTCTTCCAAAAGGGGCGTTCCTGCTTGCTGCGACGTCACGTCGCAGCGAGTCTTCTCTTCCCCGGAAAGATAGAATGGAGGAAAAGAAAGTCACCATCCTTCCACCCTATTTTGAGAATAATTCGGTCTGAATGGCGCATGCGTATTTGCGCTCATGGTCGCGGATGAGGCGGTCGAACTATACTCGTTTCATCGACTCACTCAAGGAATGAAAGGCTGAGTCAACCTTGCGAGCTAGGGGATCGAGGCCCCGGACCTCTGTTGCTGCTGCGCAATGCGCTAGCCACTGGGTCTTTTTTAAGAATAAAGCATTACAAAAAAGGAAGCGCAAAAAGATTGACTTTGATACGACAAACAATGACCAAAATATTTAATTTAAAATTTTTAGATTTTTATCTCTTTTTCGGCTTTTCTTGATAGACTGCTTTAAAAATTAATTACTATTATTATTCCAAAATGTTCAATAAAGGAACGACGAAAACTTACCGTAAGGCTTAATCAACTGCTTGTGAAACGAGTCCGCAGATGTTGAATATCTCCTTTGTTTAAATCTAAAATTCATCAGAATTCACAGCAGTCATCTGATATTTTGAAAACATTTAACAAGGCATCAAAGTTACAAGCATATATCACAGCGTTTTAAAAAAATGTTCATTTTATTGAAAAATTCTATGCGGCTACAATTCGAAATCAAAACTTAAAAGAGTCCGTTACGGTCAAGTAAAGCGTCGGCACTTCAATGGGAGAAATTGCGCTTCGTAACGACCGCAGCGCTCGTAGCGGTGGCGATGTGGAAACACAATCAGTAAAACTGCGCATGCTTCTTTTCTTTTCAGTCATTGGTTGTTTCGATTTGGTTGTTCGTTTGATTCTACCGAAATCGTGTTAGCTTCTAACGTGCTTTGGTTGTGTTATTTATAACTTATTAATTTTGTACTTTTTAATTACAAAAGGCTCTTTTCAGAAACATTTTTTTCTTTTTTTCTCTAATGGCGTATCGAAACTGCGGATTTAAGGATTGCAAGAGTAAGATTTCGTCAAAATCTGATGGAATACGTTTCTACACATTTCCCTGAGACGATGCGTACTTAAGGAAGTAAAAGAGTTTTAGGATATGTATTGTTGAAATCAAAGGTAAAAAAATCTGATAATTAAAAGAATTATTCCCCTATACTTTATAATAACGCAGGTACAAGTTTTAAATAATATTTTTAAAATCTTTTTTTTTATTCCCTTTCAGAAATATTCAGAGAAAGTTATGTACTATTCAATGTATTTCACTATTAAAATAAAAAGAGCGCTAATTTGAAATGAACCGAATTGAGCATTAATTACAAATTGACTTATATTTTTTTCATTTGAAAGATGCCTCAGAAGTTAAAAAAATCATGTCATATTTGAGAAAGTATTTTAGGTAGAAGCTCTCTAAATGGAGAAGAAAGAATGCATAATTTTAATGTTAATAACAATAAACTTTGCTTAAAAATGTATTCTTTTCGTATACTTAGGACTCTGAAATACTGTACAAATAGAAAATATATACATTTATATATACAATTACGACGCAACTGCAAAATATTTACATCCAATTGTGTCAAAACTCATTGTGGCCTCGCCATCTTACTTCCAACCTCCATGACGTCACTGCATGGGAGAGGAGGAGAGGAAGAGATTTAGTTTACATCGCCACCACTGCAGTGGGTTGTCGCTGCAATTTGGCGTCATGTATGGGAGTGCCGACGCTTTACTTACATACAGCTTTGGTTACGGTCACAGTTACAGAGGTAGGAGAAGTATCGCGATAATAATAACACGAAGTTAATTTTTTCCCCTTGATGTCATTTAGTGATATTCTCTGGTGATATATTACACAACAATGTTTAATTTATAATCGTGTTACAAATGTTGGGTCGAAAGAATTTTCACACAAATAATTTATGTTACAGAAGTAATTTGTTAAGAATCGCTGTTTTGTTAGGAATCAATCAGTTGTTTATTAAACACAGATGACTGAATTATTTTGTTATGAGCTTTATTTTCTAACCTAAGGTGTAGGTGAGTAGTGAAACGCTTTTAAAGATATACAATTAAAATTAAATGAAATAAAGAAAAAAAACATATAAAAGTACAAATCTATAATAATAATAATAAAAGGAAAATCCGCAAACTTTCAGATTTTATATTACGCCCAAACGTGAGTTTTCTTAATGCTTTTTATGTTACCTTTATTTATTAAATATCATGTTCTTTGCACTTAAACTACATACAATTCAATTCAACAGCAATATCACAAAATATTCAAAAACAACTTAGCTTTAAAATTTCCGATTTATCCGATGCTTTAAAATTCATCCTCATCAATTTATTTATTTATCATCATCAATTTAAAATTCATCAATTGCATCCGATTCCGATGCTTTAAAATTCAGTTTCGCGCGTTGGAGATAAATCTAAGATATTTTTTTTTTCGTACAGAGTTGCCACTGCTCATTTTGAAAGCGTTAAGTTTGTTAATCAAAAATTCTTTAAAGTTTTACAAACTTTGAAATAGATACAGTGGCGGCTCGTAGCTAAAATTAGTGGGGGTGATGTTCCAAAAAAATTTAACCTTTGTTTTAAACCTGTGTAAAGGGAAACAAACATGTATACAAAGAAAATTTATTTTGAAACTTCCATGAAATTTTACAAAAGAAAAATTAAACATTTCTTAATTACTTTAACTTAAATTGTTACAGTTCAAGCTTTACCTATTCATTTAAAAATGAAATCCATTCTTCTTGTTTTAATTTGCGCGAAGAAATCAATAATTTTCTCCTTGATCTCTGGATGACAACTGAGGAAATTTTTCTATATTGAAAGCATTGCAAGCGCATGAAAACGAAAGCTCTTGAAGTTCACTTGCAGCCACAGAATTTATTACTTGAGGATGCAAGGACATGGTTAAAGTTTTCTGTAAAATAAAAGAACCGAAAAAAAATGAATCAAATAGAATAGCTGAAAAATAATCTAACCAAGAATATGGTGTATGATTTTTAAACACAGCACACGCGGAGTAAAAAAAAAGAACCAGCTCCCAACGACACTCCAGATTCGGCACTGCAAAAGCGACAGTGCTCTCTCCCTCTCAGCCTCGTACGCTGCTTCCTAAGAGCGCATGCGCAGAACAGCCAAATACCACACGCGCGGAGTAAGAAATAATCACGTTTCCAGAATTTCGGCACTGCAAGAGCGACAGTGCTGTTTTATCTCCCTGGCTCGAGTGCTGCTTTCTGTGCGCGCTTGCGCAGAACAGCCTTGTGAAGCGCAGTTCCATACAAAAACTTTCGTACCTTTTTCATAAACTGGAGGATGGCTACTGACATTAAGTTTAAGGATTATATATTGTAGAAGTATAAAGAAAGAATTAAAGAAAAAAGGGCTCATTATATTAAATATTAAAAATAATAATAAGTGGAAACAGGGGGGGGCTGCAGTTCCACAGTGCTTATTACGAGCCGCCACTGAATAGATAATAAAACAAATTTGAAATTTGGGCTTCCAAGTCCCCACTCGGTTGGAGGACTACATTATTCAAAATGTGACGGCTCTGTGTAACGTTGTTTGTTCACACCGCGAGAAAAATTCACGCTTCATGCAGATTCTTCATTATTTAGTTTCTTTAAATATAATGCATGGCGATACTATTTGGTGGCAACAGTTTGAAAAGTGAATCAACGCAGAAAATGATGCAAAATGCCGTTTTGAGACTAATAGCTTTGTGGTCTAAGGTCCCTTTGGGCTAACAATAAAGTTTATAAGAGTTTGCATAGAAGCAGAATGAAGAGTACTGAATGCATTAATATTCTAATTTTACACTGTGAAAAATTTAGAAACTTATGACGCATATATTTAAAAAATACTTAAAGGGTGTTTAAAAAACATGAATCGAAAATGTAAAGTCCATTTAAATAATTACTTAAATCACAGAAATAAAGATTATTAAAACCGGTATCTGCAAAATTAACAACAGTTTAAAATGGACAGCATATTTCGAGTAATTAAAAACAGTAATACTGCGTACATCTGCTCAACTACAATGCGTCAAAACTCCTTAAATTTTCTGCATTATTTCTAATACATGCTTATAATTTCATAATACATGCTTCGGAAGTTTTTAAAAGGAAAGACACGGATTCTTAATTTACCAGCTTCTGGGTGGGCTTTCTCTTTATCATTATCTACCGCATTATTGATTTGCGTGAGTATTTCTTAAATAGCTGTTTTGAACATCGAGTCAGCTGAGACCACCAACTGTGATGCGTTCGTTGAAAAGCTAAAAATTTTGTTGCTTATAGCCTTTGGCTTTAGAGCTTTCTATACTGGCAAAGGAAAATAATCATAATAATACATTAAATAATAGCTTCCATGCTGTAGTTATAAATGTCAATAGAGTTATTATTTAAATCTCCCAAATAACATAAATGTAAAAGAAGGAAACTGAAATGTAATTCCGAGAAAAGGGGCGAAGCTCTCTGAATAAATTTAACACTAATACGTAAATGTTATAAAAAGAGCTGCAGCTTCTATCTTTCAAAGAATTGTCGTAAAAACTTAATGGTATAATTCTTACAATTTCATCCATTTTTACCTGACATAAATAATTAACTATACCAGAAAAGAAGAGGGTATCACATTGGCTTTTTGAAGTCTCAGAGATTACTGGATCTAATTTACTTTATTCGAGATTATTCACAATTACATCAGCCATTTTAAAATTTCATAATAATCGAATTACCGCAAACGATATTAAATTTCATCACACAAACAAATTTAGCAGGTATTTTATTTATTAATTTTTATACACATTTCACACATGCCCTAAATGGCCAAATTTGCTAATGTGACAGACATCTGTCATCATCACGATAATGCATTTTATTTGATGTGCATGCTAGCCATGAAATATTTGACAATAGCCATGAAAGCACAAAGACAAAGCCCTCGACAAATCTTACCAAGAAAAAAAGTCACGTGGGATTAAAGCGGAAGATCGGGGGTGGACACCGTAAAAATAGGTCATTTCTTCCTCCGGTGCGTCTTAGCCACCGTTATGGTAAAATTTTAGTGACTTTAGTGGTAAATTTTAATTGAAATAAATTTCGAAAGTGGTCTCGGTCTCTGAAGCAAATTTTGACTGAGATATTCTCTCAGATAGTCTCGATAATGATCTCTGTAATACTAACTCGAACAACTGAACTTGAAGGAGGTAATCATCACTATTTTCATTCAACTGTGGTGTGAATCTGTTTTCCATTATGTCCAAATAAAGTTCTCCCACTGTGCTACCACAGATGTCTGCCACAGAGATGTGCTAATCGTTCGCAAACTGATTCAAAGAACCGATTCACTTTACTGAGCAAGCGAACACTGATTCGTCAAAAAATAGTACCTCTTTTAGAATTCAGCTACTAAGAGCTTTTGCTGAAAGCGTGCCAGGGAAGTTCGGTTTCTATTTTGGGGGAGGGAAAAAATGTTTATTCTTCCATGTTAAAAGTGAGTTTAATTTTTATCACTTTCCAAAATTTTATTCTAGAATTCTACTGTTATTTCTATGTAAAGGAGGCGGTTTTAGGGAGTCTCAAAGCAACAGATGAAAGAAATCAGTCCACGAAATTAGCAGACGGATGGAGTAGTTTCTCCCGATTTTACTGCGCGTTCGATTCTTGACGTTATTAGCTCCATCCTCACTAACGGTTCTTATTTCCCTCCCCGTTCCCGATCTTATTCATCAAGATTATTGTTAGTGAACGAACGATTTGGATCTAGTCCGATAAAAGAGCGGCTTTGTCCCCTTCTTAGTCTGCCATACGACCAATGATGTCTTACTGACTGTTTGTGAAAAATATAAATGGTACAAAAATCACGCATTTATGGGTAACTTACGTAATGAAACCGGAATCCAGTTCCGTACTACGAAGTTTTAAAATGTCACATACCTATGAATAACCCTGTACTTAAGAAAAATTACTGAAGGCTGGATTATAACTAATTTATACAAACATGACTTGACAGTCTGTTAACGTAAGTGTTTCTAATTATAAAATGACTTCCTCACCGGCTGGGTCTCGAATCAGGATTTCTATTGAGCAAATATAGGTTCTTAGCAGTTTAGTTTGTAGAGTCTTTAAGTTATTTTGAAGCAAGAGACATGAAAAATGTGTAATGCCTCGCCGGAAGTCGAACTCGAGACCTCTCGAATACGAGTCGAGTATGGTTCCAATTATACCACGAAGACATGCGGAAAGGAGGGAGAAAATACCGTATATACCTCCCCTTTTAAGGGCGACTAGGGATGAAGGTACTCAATCGCCAAATCCTAGTGGGCGAATTATCGTCCACCACCTTTTAGTTCGGGTGCCACTTGTAGTATCATTGGATTTTTGATGTTGAAGACAGGAAAAATGTGCAATGCCCTCGCCGGGACCCCGAACCCTAGACCTCTCGAATACTAGTAGGCCTCTAATTACACCACTTTTTAGTTTGGGCGCCACTGTAGAGTCATTAGGCTGTTTTTTGTGCTTAAGACATGAAAAATGAGTATTGCGCTCGCCGGGACTTGAACCCTGGATCTCTAGAATACGCAGCGAACGTGTATGCTTCCAGTTACACCACGAAAGCATGCGGAAAGAAGGAAGAAAATACTAGATGCTATCCGCGGCTAGCAACATATATTATGCACTAAATAATGACTTGTTCTTTGCAGGATGACCCTTTGCGATCGGATCAGATGCGATAATAAATTAAAAGTTAGAGAACACAAAAATAAAGTTTGTTTACAACTGAAAAGAAACAAAACCCAACTAAGTATATTACAAAGAAACGTGCTCTGACTTGGGATTTACTAACTAATGCAATGCGGAAACAAAGGAAACTGGTAAACACATGTTAATAAAAAATGAAGAAAAGTCACGGATAGCCAAATTGTGCTAGTAAGCCGGCATCTATCATCAAACTATCGCTTCAAGAATCGTCATCGTTTCGTTCAAGCCCTTGGTGGCAGTTGTTGGACAGGTTTCTGCCTCTTCGCTGCTGGGAGTTCAAGGGTGAAGGTCGGGCTTCGGCCTGTCTCTTCACCGACTGTCTCTTCACCTACCACCTCGCTTCTTGATGCACGTTTAACTTTCCTGAAAAGTCCGATGATGTGTTTCCTGATTTATAGAAAGCCAACTGTAGTTCTTTTTATTGAATATATTCATTCTACATGCAGTTTCTGAAAATTCATCCAGCATGGAATGATATTTTTTAAGCAAGAATCATGAATGATCTCATTGTGCAATTTAAGACTCATCCATTGTTTATCGCCACGTGGTGCACTGCTCTAAATTAATTCACTGGTAGAAGCTTCAAAATTAGAAGAAATTTCAAGACAAGTTTATTGCTGCTCTACATATATTTTCGATACGGTTTTTTCGTGATTTATAGAAAGCGATGCAAGAGGATTGTGATATTAAAGTGTATCGTTAAACGAGTGGACGTTCTGTATTTATAGAAGGACTATAGTTATGATCTGATTATTTAATTTTCTTGTTTTATTTGTGTGAGTTCAGCAGTAAAATTTTTGATAGGAAAAATAAATAGAGTAAATTGTAGATGATTAACTTGTATTTTCTTCTTCAACTATCACAACGTCTGGGGTAAGTACTTTATTTTGCTATCCTCTGTAGGTCACATATTTTATCCCTATCATTCGGGTTATTGCGGAAACAATGTGATGTACTCTTAATCACATGTCTTAATCCTAAATTAATATTCAAAATTTTGGTTATCACTTGTACACCAGAATAATTATAATTAATATTTCTCATAACCTACAGAAATTAACACAATTTTCATTACATAAGAAATTAAAATATATTTAAGTATTTTTACTATATATAAAATATTTTTCACTACACAAATTAATAGTTAGTAACAAACCCTGAACCGCATTTGTTTTAGAAAATTACAACATGCAATTCCCTTGATAAAATCATATTCATTAATTTTTGTTCTAGTTTAATTCTGTTTCTAATCGCTAGTTACGGAAAAAGAATTTATAATGATACTTTTCAAAAGCTATTTAATCATACGGGGCTATGCCCTTATAATGATAATGATATGAAGAAAGTTACATTGTAACTATTTTACGTAATAACATTATTTACGGTAACGTATTAACATTATTTTTTATTACGTATTAACATTATTTACATTTTACATTACACTGTAAATATTTTACGTAATAGGATAACGGCTGGTTACTGAAAAAATACAATTTTACAAATCTGATATATTATAATTCCGTATTCAATATGAAACCACAATTATTTGGAAAACTGTAGAATATGGGAGGCTAGACGCAAGATTTCTCAGAGGTCCCTACCTACTAAAAAGTTATTTAAAAATTATTGAAGATGGCAGAAATATTTGTAAATATTTTATATTTCTTAATAATATAATTGTGCATTATTTAAAAATTATTGTGTACTTTCTAGGTGTCGGTATGTTTAAATGTATGCAGTATAAAGAAACATGTATAAGCTATAAGCATATATTACAAGGAGATGTCGTCTTTCCTACTGGAACCTTTTGTGATGTAACCGTTAGCACGTCCAGCTAGCACCCAAAAGAACCGCAGTTCGAATTCTGGCAAGGGCATAGCTTATAACTCATGTTTAACGCTCCGAAAACCTGATAAGTCTAAACATTCACTATTTTTCTGTTCTGTTTTGCTTTTTTTTTCTCTCTCTCTCTCTACCCATTTTTTAGTTTTTAGGAACGTATAGGAAATTTATTTTTTAAGTATGTGTTTATTTTTCAATAAACTTTGCAATTAAAATGAATGCGGTGCAAATTGAGAAAAATAAAATTTTTAATCAAGAGAACGAAAATTTAATTCAGCTGGCTTTGTTTTCGCGACGTTTGATCAAAAAATATTGAAAACGAAATAGAGTTTTAGCCCCTCCCCCCGATTAAGAAAAGTAAAATCAGGAGATATTAAGCTTTCAAAGCAAGATAACGACACTGACGAAGAGAATTATAATTAAGAAATAAAGCAACAAACAACGATCATTATAATTTCATATTAATAAAATCCAAAATATTAAAATCAACAAACTTAACAAATCACTTAAGTTGTTTAGTTACACTTCGGATACAAATGGATGGGCTCCTTGACCTTGAGGTTGAAAAGAATCAACGCTCAAACACCTTTCACCTTAAAGACTAACAGAAGCGAAAAACTAATTATTGATTACAAATACATCTCTGAAATAGATGTTCTTTTAACGATTAATTACCTCATTTCATAACTTTGACGCTTAGTATCTGTTCGGAAGATAAATAGAGTGTCAATCAATCAAAGTTAATAATAAAAACTTCATCAATGATGTAACGTAACTACTTCGCATCGCTCCATCAGTTGTTGAGTTAACTGACATGCTACTTTGGGGCAAAATAAATGGATTAAAGATCAACCTCTTTTCGAAGTACACAAAATTGTGAAAATTCCATTATATTTTAAGAAATGGTCCTTTAATGCTTTCCCTTAGACAAAAACACCTTTTGCTTTGTATTTATAGCGATTTATAAAACTGAAATATTATTTACAGATTCTTATACGTATAATTATGGAATCAGACCTAAAAATACTTTTAATTGAAATATTTGCGGTGACTATAGTCTCATTTCAATTTATGTTCCTTGTAAAGTAGTGACAAAAAATTAGACTTATTTCCTTTTCTCTTGTCTTACCTTTACCAGCAGATTCTTATACATTTCGGCCCCCAACAAAGACCGAAATTTGAGAGTTCAACGCATATTTAACACTAAGGTCGTCTACGTGGTTATTTTATTTATTTTTTTATTTTATTTTATTTTATTTTATTTTTCTCTTGTAAAATGGGATATGAGCCTTGAAACGTTTTCCTTGAAGGCACACTCAATTTGACTAACCTAACATTATACAAAAGGTTAACATTGAAATAGATTCTTAATATCTTAAGCGTTTTGATCAAAAGAGTTATTTCCATTTCGTTAATCATCACAGCTTCTCCGGTAAGCTGACCGAAGAATTGTACAAAAAATATAATTATTGTTGTTGTGTTCATATTACATGGAACAATGGTTGCCACAGAAGACTCCAAAGAGATGTTAGACTTCTATTTTTCCACGCCAATTTTGAGGGACAGTATCCAGGTGATGGGGGAGTTCGGAGGTCTCCCACCCCTCCCACCCTTCCACCAAAACACACAAGAGGACTAGATTCAGGGTGTCCCCAATAGAGTCAGGTTTTTCTCACACAAATTTTGTATTGTATCTGAATGCTGTACTGTACCTACCTGTACATGTTAATATCTTTTTTGCATAGTACCTAACCTTTACTAAAGATATTATGCTTCATGTAAACTTTAACTATCAGGATAAAGTATAAGTATAGATGGGTACTTACGGAAAGTTTCATCGACCACAAGAGACGGCGCCAATCGCGCCAAACCAAAAAAACCATTTACTAAGTACAAGAAAAAACGTTCTATTTTTATTTTTCTTTCAAATTCATTATATTATCATTTATTTAAATCTAATTTTTCCATTAAAAATTTCCATTATTTTTTATTAAGGACACATACTGTAAATACACTTATTTTCGCTAGGTTTTAATTTTCGCGAATTGGAATGCAGTCAAAAATGAAATAGTAAAACCCTAGAACCACGTTCCCTTCCGAATTGACACTCGCTTCGCACAAGCCTTAACGTTGCAACGTCACTGCTGCTCAGTTTTTAAATAAAGATTATATAGATATGGTGGCCATTAACACATTTTTTCACCAAAGGTATGGAATCTTAGATTCCATACCTTTGGAAATATTCAACAGCATGCTCTTCTGTAGTAGACAGGCCCCAAATTTTAATCACTTTTTTTTTTGGAAAATGTGTGATAGAGGGGGGGAAAAGGAGCCTACTCAAAAATAATAACTAACACGTGTAATCAAGGTTATACCAAAACCAGCGTGTCTGAAGAAGACTTTTCCAATTTTGGCGAAAGATCGCGTACTTTGGCGTCTTTTCTTTAATAGGCAAAAATCATCGACGGGTTTTTACGTAAGTACCTATAGATGTGTATATGAATATGCATGAGAGTATGTAAACTTTTATTTGCTTCGAAATATGTATATGTATATATGTGTGTATATATCTGTATTTGTGTTGGTATTTATATGTATACATATTTTGATTATACCGTTCTTCAAGTGCCTTGTATGCACATGCACATTTCTTTTTTGCATTTAATATAAGTATCGTCTTCTCTGCCGGGGCGGCCCAGAGCTGCGGCCTAGCAGCTACTGGTTCACTCCCTTTGGGTTGATAACCAATTCTGCATGGAAAAATCAAGTATACCTGGGTTGGAAGACAACTCAGCGGCTTACCTACCCTAACCACTACACCGTCTGGGCGACACTACAATTATTGTCATGACAGAAAGAATTTTCTAACTTCTAACAATCACGTCCTTCGTTATTAGTTGGATATTTTTTTTTATTCAGACTAACAATATAACAGAAAATATAAATAATATACAGCTCGGTTACTTACACATTTTCCCCTTTGGATTTATTAGTGATATTGTAAGGTATTTTTAAGCTGAAAAATAGTAATTTTACAATTTATTTAATTATTTATTTAAACATAGCAAGCATTCCACTAAAACAAATGTGTTAGATGGGTATTTTAAGGCAACTTTTACTCAGAGATTGCTTTCTTTCCCATTATATAATCATACGCATTATGTAAATATTTGCATAATAATACCTCTCACAGTTTCATACACTTTTCGTCTGGTATTAAAATGATTTAAAAATTGAGTGAAAATGTAGTGTAATTCATCGCAAATGAGAGCTTCTGTGCGTTCCAATATGAATTACGATTTGTGTGAAAAAACAAAAGAAAGTAACAGAGAAGGCTCCCATCAATACCAGGCTATTCCACGCGGTAGCTGAAATTCCTCAAGTATACTAAACACTAATTTAATGTAATAATAACACAAGAAACCTTTCTAAATTAGCGCACAAAGCAGCAATTTCAATGCGTTAGAAACAAATTATTATTTACGCGCAAAATACACTAAAAACTAATTTTCTCAAACAAATTGGAACTGAAATTCCAGACGACTGCGTGCAGATCTGGTGTAAAAGAACTTTCTTCAAAGTTTATTTTCACTACATATCCATTTATCTTACAGGAATCCAAGCAACCAAATTCCTGACGTGTCTTATGTGTGTATATATGTTGTATATACATATAATATAATCATATATATAGAAGCAGATATTTATCCTTCCAGCTTAAAACTTAACAATACTAACCCTCTACAAAACAACATAATCTACCTTGGCTTAAATATCATTGATTATAAGAAAATTAAAATTTACCATAAACGTAGAGTATTCAAATTTAACACGCTAAAATTGACCAATTGGACTTCTAACAGCTCGAAAAAAGTCATAATTAATAGTATTAATTCCAAACTTCTCAGGATAAAAAGAATCAACAATGATGCAGAATTTCTACAAGAAGAAATTTACTACTTCATTAATAAATTTTTGCTTAAACCGAAAGGAGGCAACTAGTGGATGACTTTAACAAGAATTTAATGTATATATGTAATTTAATTCCTCAGAACTCTATCTTTGACACTCTACATCAGTGAAAGTTAGTATTTCTTTACATAATTAAATACTCTCTAATTTGCTGGCCACTACTGAACTTTTACTAACTAAGAGCCATTTCCTTTTCAGAAAAGACGTTTTTATAGCTCGAATGCGTGAAAAATAACGACTTTTTACTAACAAATACATTTTTCCATTTCCGAAACTTTGGAAAACTCTACCAGCACCCCTTTTCCCGTCATTCAGAAGCTTCCGTCTAACAAATTCCAACACACCCCTCAAAAAAAAAATACTGGATCTCTCCTTTCTCAGAATATAGGCTTAGTAAAAGCGTCGCAAATTACGTAGCAGTTTGTATGCCCTCTCCTACAGCGAAGCAGCCCGAATCATCACTACTGTTGCATTGAATAAGAAGCACCTACAAGTAGGAAGTGTTTTTTCAATTTTTACATTTTTATTTGTTGCCAAACCCCTCCATATGTAGCAAAGTTTTACTTAATTTCCCTCAAAGGTCGCATTTATTTATCTATCTTTTACTTTAGCAAAAAGTATTTTCATTTTAAGTATGCATTCGAACCTGGCCCTTATTTAACCTTTACATTTGACAATCAAATTTTTCGATAAAAATTTGAGCTTTACATTGTAATTAGTACAGCATTTTATTATTTTTATTCTTTTCATTCATTTTACCACTTTTATTGATATTTCTTTCGTTTGTAATTCCTCCAATTTTTCCCTTGATTATCAATGTTTTATTTCGGCATTACATGTAAAATGTTTTCCTTGTAACGTTTGTTTCTTTTTTGTGTTCGGACAACAAAAACTGGTACGGAAAAGAGACCAACTCAATGAGAGCCTCAAACTTGTATAGATTTTTTTAAATATTGTATATAAAACTTTTTAGAATTAATAACCATTATACTAATTGACGATAGAGGTCTCAGTGAGTTGATCGGAATGAAACCGCTTCTTGTTGTTCAGTTAATTGACATTGTTTAAAGCTTCAAAACCCTTTTTTCCTTGACAAGTTCTGTTTGGAGCTTTAAATAAAAAAGGATTAACTTTGGTTTTCACTGTTTTTGTTTTTTCAACCTCTACTTTTTCTGTTCCATATGTATATCATAAAATTTGCAAATTCAAAAAAATGAAAATAGGTAGGGGATCATGGTTCTTACAATCCTTAAGTAATTCTCTCATATATTTCATTTCCCATATTAGATGGTGTATATATATATATTATAATAAAATTCCATAGTCAAAACTACACTTAAAACCCTAACTTAAATTTCGTCTTTTCTTTTTGTTTTTCCCCAGTCACAATTCTAAATGCATGTTCTTTTCATTTTAATGGCGACGATCTCTTATTTGAAAGTACGTGGAATTAAATTCACAGCCCCGTAGTCAAGTTGATTTTCCCGCTTTTTCTACACGTTTCGTCTAAGGGCGCGGTACTAAGCACCTCTGATTTATCTAAACAAAAGTGAACGGCCTCCGGCCTTATTTGATATATAGGTTAAAACTCATTAGTAGTTGACACCTTGAACCGAGTGTACTATCTTGATCTTATCGAGAGGTCTTTTCATTAATGTAACAATGGGTTAAACTTCAATACCAAAAGTTATTAGTTGTTCTTTTTTATTTACTCCGGGGATCTGATTTTTGTAACTGCTGCTTTTCATGGAAATTAATAAATGGATCCTGTTTTTTGTTTAAACTTATCGTCTGATACTTTGAGACATCACATATATATATATGTCTTATGTGTTAGTTATCACAGGTATCATACCCGTTATTAACGAGAGGTTTTCACTGCACATTCATCCGACACATTTTGTCTTGCGCAATGTGATGACCGTAATACATGTGGTTTTGTATGTCTTTCCTTTATTTAGTAATGCCACACCATCATCTTGAATCAATTTCCCGCATATCATTAAACAGTTTTGTTTCATTCCGTGTTTCGCCTTGCTTATTTTTTGAGCAGGAGTACACAATTCAACGGTGGGTACAGTGCATGCCTGAATAATTTTGGGAAACTTAAATTTTTAATAGAAGCATGTCTTTACTTTGAAAAACATCGAATCAAGTAAGCTGTGTGCTCTTCAATCCCAAATCCAAAGCACGAGAGAAAAGGCCTACAGGAAAACATGCTTAAAATTCCTTAATTAAAACAGGTTTTAGTTGGTGTATTTTAATGAATAACATTAAAATTTTTAAGTTAAATATATTGTTAATTCGTTGAATGTTTTAGTACATTTCCTTGAGATCAGTTATATTACTTTGTAGATATTTAATTCCAAAACTCATAAAATGTTTTGTGTATACTTAACCTATTGAATACATGACCTGAACTATCATTATGAAGAAATATGGAATAATGCAAATTTTACGTCACGCTAAATTCTGAACTCGTATAACATTTTAGAGATTTGACCAGCTTTCAACATTTTTCAAATGCAAATGCTTGTAATTTAATAAAACTTTTGAAGATAAAGTTCTAACAATCAATTAAAATTTTCTTCTGAGTACCTGCCATTTCTATTCAAAAATAAACATTATTTCTATATCTTCAAATTACGCAAAGTAAACCACGAAGCTTACACAACTAAGAGACACTATAAAAAGAATGAAAAAAATTGCATAATAATATAAATAAATAAATATAAAAAAAATTTGAAAGCTTTCAGATTTTACATAATACCCCAAAGGAGTTTTTTAACGTTTTGTGTGTTACCTTTATTTATTAAATATCATGTTCTCGCACTTAAACCATAAAATTCACTTCAAAAGCAATATCGCAATATCATTTTACAATGAGCATATCTTTAGAATTTCTGATACACAATCTCATGCGTTGAAGATAAAAATGACCCCCCCGTAGTGTTGCCATTGCTCGCTTTGAAATCGCTGAGCTTATTAATCAAGAATTCGTTAAAGTATTACAAAAAATGAAGTCCATAATAAAAGAAATTTAAAATTTCAAATTAGGGCTTCCAGATGCCCATATTCAGTGGAAGATTACGTTATTCAAAATTGGATATCAAAATGCGAGAAACATACATACATTTATGCAGATTCTTCATTATTTAATTTCTTTAAATATACAGGGCTGTAATATTTGGCGGCAACAGTTTGCAAAGTGAATCAACGCATAACGTAAATCGACGCAAAATGCCAAACGAAATTAATAGCCTTTCTGGGCTAACGCCCTCTGGGCAAATGTATAAAAATTAAATTAAAAACTTATACAAAACTAAACTGCAAATGAATTTTCGAAAAACGGACAACTTCTCTTTAATCCGCAAAAGTAATCATTTGTCTGTGAAATTTTACGTTCCATGAAATTACTGAATTTTATGATTATCTTACGATTCTTTTTTTATCATTCCAAAAATTATTTATTATTTTTTCTGGGAGATGCATTAAATTTTTAACTCAAAACAAGATACAGAAAAAATAAGACTTCGGAAACACAATTTTAAAATTGATTTCTAAATATGAATGCATCTATAAGATTTCCTAATTAAGCATTTGTAGAATATAATTCATTTTATAAATGTTCCTCTTGAAACTACGATGGACCAAACTATCACCCCAATTTTTAAGAGATAAAATATTACACCTATTTTTAACACGAAAAGAAATTATCTCTATGTTTTGGGAACTATTCTTTTCCTTGCTACAAGAGATAAGCTTCTGGACCGAATCTAATTGATTTTTTTATTTTTTTGGTGTGCGTGTGTTCGAAAGTAGGCCAGATATATCCTCACGCATAATTTTTCGTTATCTGTAAATGATCCTGCTTCAGTAGATACCGCGGTTTAGAAAAAAATTTCACTTCCAAAATAAACGAGAATGGCAGTTTTCTTTTTCTCAACAGCTGTGTGATCCCTCCTCGACACGTCAAGCATCTGGTTGCGGTTAAAGATGCATCTTTCCTGGCATAAATCGCAAATTCGTTACAGCACAGATTGAAAAAAGCAATACTCTCTATTTGTATAACACACTTAAAACCGTTATTGTAACCGATATAAACGAGTATTTATATCGGTGAGATTCACTCAATGTATAACTTTATTATAAATTTTGAGATTTTTATTTCAGTTTTCAGGTTTTTTACTTAAGTTTACCATGTTTTCCCAGTCTCCCATGGTCCTTGCTTGGTTTTCCATCTTTGTGACTCATGGTCACCTTTCCCCTTTTTACCTCCTTGCCTCACTGCCACGAGTCAGAACCGACTACTGTCAGGTGCCTTCATGGCGTATTTCACGAGCAGATAAAGCCGCACAACACTAGGGGCACTTCTGCAATATCTATATGGATTGGATTGGATTCAGTGTCACAGAAACGAGTCACGTATTATTATTTTGCAATCTCAGTTTTTCAACACCATACAAAATAATAATCGCCTTCCCACATGTATGAATCATAGCACTCATAAAAATCAAAAATGTGATTCAAAAAAGCCCCAGTCCACCAACGATCGAGTGAATAAGACTGCTGAATACTGGTGTTTCGATCTGGGTTCAAATCTCAGCGAAAGCGGGGCTCTAGTTGCATGGACATCTGGGTAGTTTATTACCTCCGGCATAACGTGAATAAGAGCCAGTTTTCCATAGACAGTGTTTCATGAAGGCAATCCTCTGCTTAGACAGACTGCCGTAATATGCTATGCAGAAAGCTAATAAAATTAAATCAAATCATGCTGACAATTTGACAGGGGCATATTTTCACGAGATTTTATGCAGAAAGCACATCTATTGGTTCACATCATGTCTGCGTCCACCATTCAAAGCCTTTTATTTCAGCCTCGTTAGTTTTCCTCTTGACCCAAGAGTATTACGCTGATGACGTTATCCTAGTCCTCATAGCTTTCGACAAGGTTTAATTGCGCTAGCCATCAGGATGTCAGATCAGGTACAGGTACAAGTGAGCGGGACATCAAAGTTTCACCGTTGATGGTACAGGTACAGCTTCATCGCGCTAACTGTTTAGCTCCGAACCCTTCTTAGGTGGCCGCAGGCCACAAAACACGGGTTCCTGGGCCGGTGCCCTATCCCAGTTAACAAGATATGTGATAAACGTAGCATGAAAACATGTTGTTAATGTAAAATAAGCAGAATAATCCTTGTAGCAAGTCCTTCGAGGGTCCGTAATAAAGGCTACACGAAATGAAGCATGTCCGTCGAAGTCGAAGCTTGTATAAAAAGCACCGATGGAGATGTGGGAATGATGAGATGGGTCAAATGGTACATGTACTTGAAGATTTAATGATTGGCAGGCGGACGCATAGCTATTAGCTGAAAGTAAGTAAAGCACCAAAGCGCAGAAAATTACAGGCTTGTCCCAAATAATAAAATACAAATAATAACACAAACAGAAATAACATGTGATAAGAGCTTCTAAAATTTTAATGCAGATCAACCCGAAAGGGCGTACCATCAAACTACTCGAGAGATCTTTCGCCAAGCCAGTGTTTTGGTGCGCCTCTATACCGCACAGACACTATATGCACTTACACATATCTATGCCTTCTCCGGAATTCAAACCTTTGTCCATCGGTACCAGCAGTTAACTAGTTAAACGGGGACACCAGACTTTTGCAGTCATCACAGATACTCATACAGGTGCGTCCCATGCTTTCTGCTATCATCGGTAAAGCAGTCAGTTTCCCTAACTAGTATACCAACTAGGCGGCTGGAGATGTCAGATCAGCAGATAAGTACGCAGTCCGATTCAAATGGACTCTTGGCTTCAATGCAATGGGTACCACCTTGATGGTTACGAGCGTTACGAACATGGGCTTTATCGTTTGAAAAAATACGTAGACACTGATTGTTGCAATACAAAAAATGCTGAATAACTGAAATTTTAATTGATAGTGATAATGATTAGCTATTAAAGGTAAAAAATTACAAAATTTCTATGTTCATTATGAAATTAAATGAATTTAGCACTTCCCTATGTGAAAAGGTTTAGTAAGCCTATACTTTTATTATTATTATTATTGTGACAATGACTTAATGGTTCTATTAACAGTTCCCTATCAATATCTTCCATTTACGAAAAATCTTCATTTTTTTAAAAGATCCAAATTAGTTTAAAATAAAAGAGGTACTAAATGCTTAAAGAAATATTACTGTTATTATGTTTTTAACAAGATTTTGTTGTTAAGAATCCGCTAGTGGTGGCTTATTGACGAAGAAGTCATAAACTAGAAATTTAAGAAATCAAACTAACGATTAGGGAGTTCGTTTAAAACAATAGATACGTGCTTTTCTACAGAAGTGTGATCCACCAAAGTCGAGTAGTTAAGACTGCTGAATCTTGGGTATTCGATCCCAAGGGAACGGGCTGGATGCATGGTTGATTTTCTTAGGTTTTTCCCATGTGTAACGTGAATATGAACCAGTTTCCCTTCGAAAAATCCTCCACGAAGGCATCGAACATAAAATTTTATCGTTCCCCTGCAATCGAACAAAGGCCGAACTACCAGTGTTTAGAGGCTTTACCGCTGTGGGGCTTTCTTCAAGCACTGAAGTAAAGTTTATTTTATGTACATATCAGTTTTTGCAATCCCGTATGGGTTACTAATAAACTTTAGCAGTATTTTAATGTACTTTTTTTATCTCAACTATAAAAAAGTTAAGCTTATTTTAAGCCGCACTGAGAGCACAACTTGGAAGAAACCTAGATAAGTTTATTTGTTGTTGCCGTCGTGTCCATTATCACATGGAACAATTGTTGCCAGAGCCTACTCCGAAGAGGTTGGACTTCTATTTTCCACCCTCAATTTTGAGAGAAAGCACCCCGGGAAGGGGATCCAGGGGTGTCCCACCCCTCTCCTCTCCCAGCAATCCACACGAGAGGACTTTCGGCTCGCCCCATATTTAGAGTGCCCCCATGCCGCACCGACACTAGACATTTACAAACATCCATGTCTTCTCCGGGATTCGAACCCTTGACTTTCGGTACCGTAGTAGGCTTCTCTAACTGCTTTACCGTCTGGGCGACAAGTGTATTTGTAAATAAGACATTTTGAGTATTGAAAAACCCTTGAGGGATACCTGTTTAAGGGTAGAAATGCCTTTATGGAGGACAGTTTTGCAGAAACCGGCTCGCATTCAGGCTACGTATAGGGAAAACCACGAAACCAGATTAAATATATATATATATATATATATATACATGTATATAGCCTGAGTGAAAGGTTTTACGGATGCTTCTATTTCACTTTCTCGATATTAAACATACCGGCACAGAAACATACTGGCAACAGATGCACAGACAAGCAACTAGATTATATTGCTCCGCTGGTTGCGGAAATATTGATACTGTGGTATTGACGAGTCATACGTTACAGCAACACTGTTCAAACAATCAAACTGAAGACAGCAATTACATTGTTACGTTTAATGTCGGCTACATAAATCAGCCTCTCGCCAATCTATCCCGAAGTTCACTTTGGCGGACACAACGTCGAATCGAAATGCCACTCCTGACACTCAACTATGATTAATTCATGAACGTGATGTCATTGAGTAACACGGCGTTCAATAGAATCGAGCATTTTCTCGCTATAAAAATTTGAAAAAACAACATACCTAATACAGACATGTAACTTTCTCTTTGAGTCAAAGAGACGTTTCAGGAAAAGGAGGAGGTATCATCTGAGTTTCGTTGACATATTATTGATTCATATTTTTAGAACCCTTTCGCTATCTTCACGCTTTAAGTGGCTGCCAAAAATATAACACATTTTGAAGCTTAACGTCTTTGTAATTAGATCACGATCGTGAAATTTCGTATACTTATTTCAATATCCTTGATAATGTATTCGCTTTTTTACTTAATATGTACAGATATTAAAATATTTTAAATAAAACAAAAATAAAAAAAAATTTGAAAACTTTCAGATTTTATATTACGCTCAAACAGACGTTTTCTCATTTACAGACACATACACGTTTCAAAAGCATTTGGGATAACGCCACATTGGGCAAAAAATATTTAAAAACAGCATAGCTTTAGAATATCTGATAGACAGTTTCGCGCGCTGGAGATAAAAATGTTTTATTCCTTACAGTGTTGCCACTGCTCGCTTTGAAACTGTTGAATTTTTTAATCAAAAATTCGTTTAAGTTTTACAAAGTATGAAATAGACAATTGCAAATTCAAGCTTCTTGGTGCCCATGTTCGGATGTAGGACTATGTTAATCAAAGTTTGATTACTCTAGGTACCGTTGTTTTATCACAGTGCAAGAAATACGCATACATTCAGGCAGATTCTTCGTTATTTATTTGCTTTAAATACAATACACGACGATAATATTTGGTGGCAACAATTTGAAAAGTTATTCGACGCAAAATGCCTTTTCGGGACTAATAGTCCTACCAGGTTAAAAATAACATTCTTCGTCAACTAGATAAATAAATTACTTTTAGCTAATCTTTTCTGTTTATACCCAAAAAATTAATTAAAAACGTAATATATAATTAAAACGACCTACTTTGGAAATAACGAACAACTTTTTTTAAGCATAATAGGTATAATAGTTGGTTACTTAATATTCACATCAGGTTTATAAAATTGGCCAACGTTTTTTGAAATTTTTTCCAACGGTTTCGTGTACAAAGATTATAGTTTTGAGAAATCTTAAAGATAAAATTGCTAAAATTGAATTCAAATCCTAGAAATGCACATTATTTTTTTTAATAAAGAGGAAGAAAAATACATTTCTAATCATGCATAATAATATACTTAAACATTATAACATACATAATCATCACACACATTTAACTGAGGCAATGAAAAGTGATACGTCGACATTTTCATATCGTTTCAATTTTAATTATAGTTCTGAACATTCTCATTTCGGAAGAAAATTAACTAACCATTTTTTACGCATACATCATTTCAGAGAAATTAAGAACGCAAACAGGAAAATCACATTTTTAATTTCATCTTAATTGAAAAATGAAATTATCTTGAATCTCATAAGCAGATTAATTTCTAAAAATCTGATATGGGCACCATTTGACTTTCTCGTACGACCTATTAAATTACACATATTTTTGCAGCATTTCATTTAAATTTAGTTTCTAGAAATCTCGTTAGCGATATATTTCTCATTCAATCAAGTCAGTTCTCAATTTCGCGGCAAAGCAAAAATACTTAAAAACTTTAAACATCTTCATTAAAAATTGTAAAACATAAAACACCAAATACAATTAAAAACATTTTTTTTTCTCTTTTCTTTTTTTTAAACAATTCAAATTAAAGTTTCTACACAAAACAAGCAATTCGACCAGCGGGCAAGTAGACAGGTTTTTCCAAATTGCCCAAAATTTTGCCCCAAACTGAAAGTTTACTTTTGGTCCCACTCGGCAAAAAGACACTGAAGTTGGTGCAGATCATGACTTAATTCACTATTCTACTAGGAGCTTCAAATGTAAACAAACAGTCGTCATGTTAGGCCTAAGGCATTTAAACTTTAAATTTGTTGATAATTCTAAAATTACTGCATGCCGATTAATTACAGACATAAAAACCTTAGGAGGAATTTTCTCTGATTGGTCGACTCTTATACCAAGTCGGCATAAGTTGAAAACTTCGAACTTTATGCCAAAACCCCTAAACAGATTTTTGTAACGTAGCAAGTTTTGGTTGCCTAGCAACACAGCTTGATTTAAAGCACTTATGACATTTATCCCACCGTCTGAACGGAGCCTTACCTATAAAGTGCCTAAAGCCAAAACAACGACATGCATTAACTAGCTCTTGGTCGCATTTCATGAAGCTTATTGAGAGATATTGTCAAATCAAGAAGATTAAAACGACCCCCCTTAAAAAAAAAGGATTTGTTTGTATGAAAGAACTTCAACCATGCCCCATTTCTGCTTCGAGAAAAGGGAAGCTTGAATATAGGAGAAATGTCTCCAGAAGAAAACTAAAAAGTCTATTAATCATAATTTTACATGGGTATTCTTGGATTACTTATTTTTCTCGATTGTTATCTTTGCGCACCCTTGCATTAACTACAAAGGCTAATTGGGAATTTAGCATAACTTTAATGGTTTACTCTCAGATTTGAAGCTTGTCAGCAACAAGACACCACTAACGGACCCTCAGCAACAAGACTGCACTAACAGTACCACTACTTCCAAATAACATTTTGTGCTTCTCATTCTGTTTCAAACTATGCTGCGCCATCTGGAGTGGAAAAGTATTCAAGACGGAGAAAAACAGCCCCTCCTCCCCAAAAAATTACAGTGAATAAAAAAATCGATAAAATATTTTGTTTTTTCAGTTAACTGTGGCGCAAGAAACATAGTTTATTAATTATAACAATGCTGCAAACAGTACATAATTATGAAATGGTTGTATTATAAATTGTATGAATTAGATATATTTAGAAAAAAAAAGACTTGCATTAACTATGAAGTGTTTTTATTGCTTTCAGATCTCTTATTCTGTTCGCAGTTCTAATTTGAAGAAAACAAAGAATTTTTTGTCACACTGAATGGCAACACTCTGGAAACTAACTATTATCTAGGTCACATAGGAAACAAAGCTTTTGTTTTTCAGGTAATGACAGCACTTGTCAAGTCGAACAGATGATCAATGCATGGTAGCACATGTAACGATCTAAATATTTCAGAAAGACGTTTCAGAAAAAGATAAAACCCCAGAAAACAACTGTCAAAGTATACTGTTCATTAGTCCAAACTTATCAAGCAGCAGAAAGTACTAAAAAACGGAAAATATGTAGAAAAGCCTACTCAGTATCGAAAACAGAAATCTAATTTAGATTCTAGAAATATTTCCTAATCTAGATTACAGTTTTAGAAGATACGAAAACACATTATCAAGTTTCCAAAGTAGCCTCAGCTTTCAGCTGTTAATTGTCTAGCCGAGAATTTTCCTTTAGATAACATGGACAGAGGCATCCTTTTAACGTATCTACCACAATTCATTCCAGTACCAATTAATTACAACATACATAAAAACATCAAGATCCAAATCTTGTAAAAATCCCATTCTGAATTAATCTTGGTAATTGTTTAACAACTCCTGTGGTTACAGTATTTGCACGCTAAACTGCGTTTATTTATTTATTTATTTTTGTGCCTTCCGTTCCACAAAAATTTTTTTACGTGACACGAATTTTACCATAACGATTAGTCGAGCTTGACTCAGAATTACTTTAGTTCAAGGTCAGCACCATCGGTCTTTTGAAACATCGAATGCCGTTAGCTTTAAAAATTCAGAAAAAAGGAAACATTATCTTTTCGCAGAGGTACAGTAAAATCTCTCATAACTGCCACTTAGTTAACAGTTAATATCAAGATAACGGTACTTCTGAAGGTTTAAATTTAAAACCGAAATTTAGATCTAGAACATAAAAAAATGTGGCTAGCAGCCTGTGAAGACTTGAATGTGGATAATATTTATGTTATGTTTCTACAGCCTAGTACAGCATGCCTCATCCAACCAATGGACCAAGGAGATCCCAGAATCAGAAAATGAACTGCCAGTTCCTTTTTAGATGTCGATGTGTGTGAACGTCCGACGATTTTTAGAAACAATTCACATTGAAAGATGCCATATTTAGTTTGCCTCTTGCCTGAAAAAATGTAAACATTATTTTACGTCACTATTGCTATAAATTGTGGTCTACGATCACGTTTGTGGATGACAAATCGAGAGACAAAGATCCTTTGACCTTGGTTTGACCTTCTACCACACCTTGGTTTTAAAACGGTCCGGCGCCCATGTCCAACATCTTGGATTTAGTTAGTACTCTGAGAAGGTTAGTACAAGCGAAGAAGAGGTATGAGCTTGAGTAGGTGTTGACAATTCTGTTCCGATCACACTCTCTTAATATGAAGACGAAATAATCGACATATACTAGAAAAAGAGAAATTTGATAAGGAGGAGAGGGAGGCTGAAGGTAAAACACACAGCAAAAAAGTCATGTGGAAAGAAGCTGACAAAGGACTGCAGACTTTCGTAAGATTTTCCAAAGAATATTAATCTCTGTCAGTTCATGACGTTATGAAGCTTCATTGTGCACATACCAAGTTTTTAAAATCCGATGAAAATCAAGAAGCGACGTTGAGAAATAAACGATACTGAGAGGCGTAAAAAATAAATCTTTTTAAATAAAAAATTTGAGTATGTAATATATCTTCCAACAGGAACTGAAAGTCAATGATTTATATTGTTTATCGAACGTAAAATATTAATTAAAATATTAATATTAATCTAACTGAGAGGCACTTGTAAGCAAGCAGGCAATAAACGAAGATATATAGCATCATTCTAAAAAATTTGTTAAGTTTCTTCAGAAGTAAATTTCTGAAGCTTCATAAAACTAACTATGTTTAATTTTATAACGTTGTTTAATTTTGTTCTCCTGAAACATAAAATTACGTATATGGGTTTTAAATTTAAATAAGCTGTACAATTTCCGATATTATTTACTTAATTGTGGTCGAAATAGCGATAAACATCACCAACGGATTTCGCATGCTGCAGTTTTTACAAATAGCATCACAAAACGTGAACAAGCAAGTTCTAGAAACGGATATTTAGTCCAGAATCGGCATGTTCGCAGTGGCATAATTAAGCGTACATCGGTACCGCAACCGATGGACGAGTTGGAGTATGGACTTTGACTGCTTTTGGTGACGTCAAATCTTTGTTAGTTGTTGTTAATATTTTATTTCGCATTCGCATTGGTTCTCAGTACCAAGCGCGTATTTGAATTCTTTTAAAAGTCTTTCAATAAGATAGTGGAATCTTTACAATTATTTATATTTTACATTAAAAACTAAATAATTTAATATAAATCTACATTTAAATTAAATAATTATAATAAACTAAATAATTTAAAATAAATCCACATTTAAATTATTGTGTAGGTATTTGCGCAACAAAATATTTGCAACCATTTTCCTTTAATGCTTATATAATGTAACAGAAACTACTACTAGAAGTATATCGGTTTGTTACAGAAGCCCCTCCCTCGGTTGCGCTACTAATGTGCACTTCACGAATTGTATGCCCTGTTGCTGCCAGTTAATAGAGATTTCACTGCAGTACAATTTCAACCCAATATCTGTCAGCTGCTTTAAGAGTTGTGATACATAACAGAACTATTTTTAATCAAGTTCTAAAGAACTTGGAAGTAAACATCTAAAAGCACGTAAAACAAAAGTTACGTTAAAAGTTCAGCACATGCAAAAGTTATACATATGTTATGCCATTTGCAAGACCTTCAATGTACCTGTTAATGTCATCAACATAATTAAAATAAATTCTTAAAATCCTATGGGGGGAAAAATTTTTATTTGATAAAGAAGAGCTAAATGAATTTCATTTTGAGGAATACGAAAATATTAGAGCTTTTCAAGACTTTGTATTTGTCTAAAGTCTAACAAAATTATCATGGATAATTTTTCAGATTTCACAATCTAAATAACTTTTGGAGACATGATTGAATTTGCGAAACCATGATTCATATTTAAAGAACAAATCAAATAAGGCAGGTTGATTCTGACAATTTTGGTTACGCGAAAACTTGCAACGATGATATACGAAATTGAAATTTTTATGACAGACTTCTGCAAAGAAAATTCAACTTAAGTAAATTGTTTCATATCCTTTTTGAAGATCTTCTTGAAAAGAAATCAGTCTGTAATATTCTGCATATCAAAAACAATAACGTCAATCATGCAAATATCGCCTGCTTCTCAATTCTATATTCTCTTACGCTACTTAACAGTAAATTCTATTGGTACACAATCTGCTACACTCGTCAAATTTCTATAAATCGCAACACATCTAGCTTGGCGAAATAAAATAAAATACAGCAAACACCACCCGAAAAAACTGATTATGCCCGACAATCTACCAGACGACCTTGCCACTCACACGTGGTCGCGCATGCGCACGGAGTTTTCACTTGTCCAATTTTAAAAAAAGATATTTGCTAATGAGCTCTTTCATCTATCTAATGATATATTTAGACTGATTGTAACATTCGTACTTTCGAAGGTATAAGTATTTGCGCATACCTCAAATAACGTCTTAATTTTTGCTTTCCAAATCCGACCATTACGGAGGAATGTAATCCTACGTTAAAAAAAGACTCTTTGAGGGCGTGCACTTGAAGAGAAATAACTGACGCTGGGAGCCATAAAATCTTTTAATTTTGTTGAACTAAGTATTTCAGTATGTAATATATCTTCCAACAGGAACTGAAAATCAATGATTTATAATGTTTATCAAACGTAAAATACTAATTAAAAATTAACATGTGTATCCTTACCTACAGCAAATATATACTCGAAAATATTGACTAATAATACCTAAATGAGAACGAAAAATTTGATTAATAATATCTACATGAGAACGAAATTCCCTCCTCCAGCCCCGTGTGGTCAGTGGAAAAAAATAAGTTCTGGATTACTATAACATATTAACATTTTAACAAAGCAAACAAAATCGTCATTAGAGTGAAAAATTAATTTGCGAATAAAATTATCATTAGCCTGAAAGTTTGCTTCATTCGATTTACATAAAAGGAACCATGTATTTTTAAAAGTAAGCATTTGGCAGAGCTATATTTTTTTAAATATCGTGCATATGAAATCCATACGGGGAGTGGCGTTGGAGTTTCAAAATTATTTTGAAGCAAATAAGAAGCAAGAAGAAATTTTGAAGCAGTTTGATTATTCAAAAACTTCTCTTTATGATGCTTGGATCCCAGTCAAAGGCCAAATGATTAAAGACCGCTGAATACTAGTAATTGAAACTGGTCTCGAATCCTGGCTGCACGGTTTGTTTCCGGCGCTTTCCTTTTGTGTAACGTGAATATGAACCAGTTTCTCATAGAAATCTTTCACGAAGGCCTCCACTCTGTTAAAACAGATACTCATCGTGTGTTTAGCCAAATTGAAATAATCTAAACTTTATATCGATTGCAAATATAAGTGAGAAGATTGAGATACAGTCCATTTCCACTTAACCTGAAACAGATTAGCCAGGCCCTATAGAAAGTTAAGATTATCTGTTGTGAAATGACAGAGAAACTGCTTTCAGAAACCATGAGCGCAAGGTAGAACTATCTGCAGAAAATAATGAAAAGACAAAAAATGCATGAAGTAAAATAGCAGTGAAAGCAAATGATGTCAAATGAACGCTGCCAAAAATAAGAAAATAAGAAAAAGAAATATGCCAATAAGAAAAAGAAAAAAAATGAGTGAAGTAAAATAGCAGTGAACAAATGATGTCAAATGAACGCTGCCAAAAATAAAAAGCTCTAACCGACTATTTTCAATGTATTATGAAAAAAGTTATCTGGTAAATATTATTCTTTAATACAATTTATAATTAAGCTTCTTCATTTTTAATAATGGTTATCTTTTCATTACTGACAAAATATTCTTATTTGAAATATTGATTTAATTTAGTAAATAGACAATTTCATTCTCCAGATTAAACCGCTTGAAACTACAAATTCTTTACAGCATTTTCCCGTTAGAAAATAAATAGATTCTCATGTGTTCCGTTTTTTAACTGTCCTCTGATTAACAATGATTTTGAGTTAACACTGCATATTAATCATGAATTTACAACCCATTATGAGTCTCTTGATTAAATAACTAGAGCAGCAGGATAAGTATCCCTCTACAGACTCAATATGCATTTAATATACAGCATCCGTAAATAGAATCAAACGACTCACTGTGAGTCAAATTCTAGCTAAATGTTATACACGCGACTGACAGACGTTTTCCACATTCATGCATTTATGCTTGCTACAGAATACGTTTTTAACATGACCATAGCATTATATGATGCTGTCGCAAGAAAATCCGCCAAAATACAGGGTGTTTATAAAGTCCCGAACCCATTTTGATGTTTAATAACTCATAAAATAATGAAGATATTAACAAACTTATGGCATCTATTGATGGAATAACTTATATATTTTCCTTTACAGGTTTGAATATCTTTACTTTTGTAAATATCGTCTGCGCGTGCGGTTAATTTCAGATAATTTCATCTTCCAGTCTAAATATCTGTACTTTTCTGTAATGTTCTCCGAAGCATCCTTTCATCTTTCTGGCATTGTTAATCGCCATAATGTGCGCATATGGGGATCTGAAAACCCCCATGAATGCCGTGAGGCACAAAGGGATTCCCCAAAGGTTAATGTGTGGTGTGGACTAATGCACGACCGAGTCATTGGGCCTTTCTTTTTTACAGAAAAGACGGTCTCATGAATCGTATACTTAGACATGTTGGAAAACTTCGTATTTACACAACTAGAAGAGCTTCAGCCACATGTCGTTTTGCAACAAGATGGCGCACCACCTCATTGGGGGAGTCTCATCAGTTGTATACTTAGACATGTTGGAAAACTTCGCATTTCCACAACTAGAAGAGCTTCAGCTACATGTCTTTTTGCAACAAGATGGTGCACCACGTCATTGGGGTACCATCGTTCGTAGTTCTTTGAATGACCATTTTACAGGAAGATGGATTGGGCGAAGAGGTCCAAGTCTTTGGCCACCCAGATCACCTGATATAAAGCCGCTGGACATTTTCCTTTGGGGATTTGTAAAGGACAACGTTTACAGGAGGAGAGTGTCGAACATGGATGACCTAACAGCCAGAATTACAACCGCAATAGCCTCTGTGGATGCCAACATGCTTGCCGGTACCTGGCGTGAAATTGAATATCGACTTGATATTTTCCGTGCGACGAAGGGGGCACACGTGGAAGTTCGTTGACAAGGGTCATGAAACGTTTTGAGTCTATCTAACCATTTATGTTATTAATTTTAATCTATCTTTATTATTTTATCAGTTATTAAACATCAAAATGGGTCCGGGACTTTATAAACACGCTGTATTACCAGTCGGTTAAGCATCATACAAAAAACTTAAATATCAAAACAAGAAATCAAAATCAGAAACTTGTGCACGCAACTTCAGACATTAATACATAACTCAAACGATCATTTCCTTTTAAACAGCGACAATGACTTTTCTTCTTGTTTGTCCTCTCCTATCCAACAATAAAGTAAAGGAAAGTTGCTTTATACAAACCCTCTATACACGAAATCATGAAGATACAATAACGCATACTTCACAGAATCCGTATAATTCACGATTAAGTATGATAATAATGAAAAGTTCGGAAATATTTAAAATGAAATCTTCCAGCATTTGGTAGGCTTCCAGGAAAGTCCGCGATAAGACAAAATGCGTGACACATTCCTTCTTTTATTATGTGCTATCGGTTGCCATTCCGTGAGGGTTATATTTTTTCTGATTTTTTAGTACCGCTCTAAAAATAGTCACAGAGACACGACTGAATCTCCTTCTCAGCAGATATTTCTAATCTTATATTTTACTTTATTTTTCTTTATTATGATTAAAGGAGTTCAATTCAAAGCAGACGATTTATTTGAACGGCAAATGGTATTTCGTGCTCAAATGGTATGCATATATGCTACACAAAGATGGCAAATTGTGTAGATGTATGTATCTTACACAATAATAAGAATTGAATTCAAAGCAGACGATTTATTTGAAACGGCAAACTGTATTACTTAATGAAAAATAAAGATATGCGGTCTAAATGCATTATTAAATTATATTATTCAGTAAAAATAATGGAAGTAGTACTTTGAGTATTCTGTCGTTCCATTTTAAAATAATTTTTCAACGAATATCTGCAATAAAGAAGCGCAAGCTAAACGAACAGGTTCCCTACATCTACAATCAGTACATGTTTTCATTCTTTGAGATGCATTACACATTCGAAGGAAATGTTTAAAATATGTATATATAAAGAATAAGATATAGCAGCATTATTTGCATTAGTTAATTGCGAAGAAATCTAGTTATCAAATGTATCTAAATTTATAATGATTGTAAATATTATCCAAATAATAGCCTTAACATTGAATTATCACCATAAATCGAAATCCTGTTGACAAATACGTTTATAAAACTATTTAAGCAAGAATTGTTCGTACTGGAAAGCAATTTGTTAAAAGGTATTGTAAAGGAAATTCTATGAGATGCGTATTTAAGGAAGTAATAAAGAAGAGTTTTAGAATATGCATTGTTGAAATTAGGGGTAAAAAAAATCTGATACGCATAATTAAAAGAATTGTTCTCTTACATTTTATAATGACTTAGTTATAAGTTTTAAATAATATTTAAAAAAAACCTTTTTTTATTACCTTTTCAGAGAAAGTTAAGATATTATATTCAGAGAAAGTTAAGTACATGGAAATAAGCACTAATATTTAAGTTATTTCACTATTAAAATAAAATGTTCTTTCATTTGAAATGGACGGAATACAGCATTAATTGAAAATTGAAAGATTATTTTCAATTATTTTTCGATTTAAAAGATGCCTCAGAAGCAAAAAAAATCACGTCATATTTGAGAAAGTATTTTAGGAAGAATCTCTATAAATAGGAAAGAAATAGTGTACAATTTTAATATTAATAATACAATAAACTTTGATCTTAATTTTTTGTAATCCTTAACTGAATATAGTCGAATTACCTTAAATTTTTTTCTAATGTAATTACCGAAAACTTGTTAAAACATCTCATTCAAATTAAGCCGTTCTGAGCAAACTGTTCTGTGAAAAGTATAGCATTTAATTCCATTCAGAATGAAATGTTGTTTAAAAATGTATTCTTTTCGCATACTTAAGACCCTGAAATATTGTAGAAAAAGAAAATATATACATTTATGTGTATATTTACGACGTAATTACAAAATATTTACATCCGATCATATCAAAACCCACTGATCTTAATGGTAAGTCGCCGAATGTTTTGGTCACCACGAAGGGATCGCAAGTGCTTCAAAGCAGTGTATGGGGAAAACCGGTTAGGGCCTCTCCTTCTTACTTCCACCTCCATGCGAACTTGGTACTTATTTTATGGATCCCCTTCAAGGGACGAAAGGCTGAGTCAACCTTGCCCAGCCCGAGGATCGCGATCCTGATATTGGTGCGTCACCGGGCCATATATTATATTGGTTAATATAAACATAAATTACAAGCTTTTATTTAAAACTTTATATAGCCAGAAATATTCCAAAAAATGATAAAATGCAAATAGAATTTTTCTTTACGTGTTTTTGTTTTGTAAAACATATCAATTTATTACTATATATTTTCTAAAACATTTATAATCAATATTAAAAAATTACATACTCATTTTTCCAAAAGTAAATTTGAAATTAAAACAGACATGACACATTTATTTAAAACTGCTCAGCGGTATATCTGATTTCTTCTCGTCTTTTAGCCATTTGGGTACGTATATAAATTGCATTATAAATTAATTTAAGCATATTTTAATTAATTAAAGACTTTAATGTTTGTTCCAGCACGATTTTCAGTAATGCTACAGTCAAGAACCTAATTACGCCATCTCTTTCCTCACGTCTTATCAAAAATAATTTCAATTTTTGAAGAAGCATAGCAAAATTGACTGATATCAAGACATAGAAATATTTGCTGAGATGAATATATTTATACAATATGGGAAATAAAATATATGAGAGAATTACTTAAGGACTGTAAGAACCATGATTCCCTACCTATTTCCATTTTATGAACTTGCAAAATTTTATAATATGCATTTGGAACAGAAAAAGTTTAAAAATACAAAAACAGTGAAAACCAAAGTTAATCTTTTTCATTTAAAGCTCCAAACAGAACTTGTCAAGTTCTGTCTTATTTTCTTTTCTTTTCTTTCTTTCTTTTTTTTTTAATTCAAAATCATTATGCTAATTGACGATAGAGGTCTCAGTGAGTTGATCGGAATGAAACTCGTTTCGTTGTTCAGTTAATCGACTTTGTTTGAAGCTTCAGAACACTTTTCCCTTGACAAGTTTTGTTTGGAGCTTTAAATAAAGAAGATTAACTTTGGTTTTCACTGTTTTTGTTTTTTCAACCTTTACTTTTTCTGTTCCATATGTATATTATAAAATCTGCAAGTTCATAAAAATGGAAATAAGTAGGGGATCATGGTTCTTACAATCCTTAAGCAATTCTCTCATATATTTCATTTCCCATATTAGATAGTATAAATTTTGCAGCACTACGCGCAGACGTTTTCTGCTAGTTTCTCTAGTTTTTTTTTCCCCTCTCAATAACAAATAGAAAATTTTTCAACTTTCTCAATATATATAAAAGTGCGATAGCTGCTTTAAAAATAATTGGCGCCCTTAAAATTAGCAATTCCAGACTTTTATGCTCTCCCTCTAAATTCATCTATTCTCCCAAATTCGGGATCTTTTCATGTTACGTAACGTTCAATGCAGATACCTCCTGTTCAGTTACTAAAGTGTAAACCAAAACCTTTTAAACATTTTTTTAATAACTGGAACTTTTGACTCCCTCCCTTTTTCCTTTGAATTGCACCGTTCTCTTTCGCGTGAGCTCTCCTACTGACAAGACGCTTCTTATCCCCGCTGCTGCAGCTTACTTGCTTGAGATGACTTCGTACTTTAAAACCCGTGTACATGGAAATTATTGTATTCAACTACGAATTTAAAATTTATCTTATCTACAGAAAGATGATCCGATGTGCGTAAAAATAAAGATTGCGATACTTCAAGCTCAGAAACTTTGTGTTAAATGCGTCATCATAGTTTTCACCTTCAGCCACTGCTCTAAAAAGGGCCGGACCCCCCCATCTGCGCATACAAAACATTATATATATATACCTGGCATTTCAATAAATCAGTTAATACATATAAACAGAGTTTACTAACAGTTGCAGTTGTATTTAATCACATTCCTCTTCTTTTACACTAATTTTTAACAATTCCTCTTCTTTTACACTAATTTTTAACATTCCTCTTCTTTTACACTAGATTTTAACAATCCTCTTCTTTTACACTAATTTTTAACATTCCTCTTCTTTTACACTAATTTTTAACATTCCTCTTCTTTTACACTGATTTTTAGTAAGTTACTGAAACAATGAAGAAGCAAAAATAAATAAATAAACACCGAGGGGATGTGGCATTTAAACGGCTGTCAAAATTTTAAAAATCTTTTGTATACCATTTATTAGCATCAAATCATTTCAGAATTTCTCTTCAGTGTAAATAAGGCTATTAAGGTATTTTTTTAGCAGAAAATTGAAAAATCAGTAATTTTATTGATTTTTAGGGTACCAAGCCCCCTAAAAATATACAAAATCGACCACATAACTTAAAGTAGGCATTATTTCAGCATACCATAAAAAATAAGTTGGAAAAGAATCTCATTCTCTCAAAATAGAACGCCTGGTTATTGCTAACTCCAGCGCGTGGTGATAATCGCTTGTAACGAATGAGACAGGTGATCTTGTCTACTATGATTTGCCGTTTGAGTTGCCGGTTACATTGTTTGAAAGGCGATCAGGAAAACGTGACGGGGCAGCCTTTCTGAGTTCAATTTCTATTTAAAGCTAATGATTGGGTTTTATCAAAGGGTAACAATGAACGTTATTTTCGTTTAAAATGCGAAGTGATTTACATACATCATTCTCCCGACGTTATTGCTTCTATATTGTTCCGTGCATTGTGATTTCTGTTTCTTTGTTTTTTTTTCTGTGAGCTGTGGTTGTCTGCTTAGTGATGTTCGGTATTCAAATTTCAAAATCTTTTTTAATTCCTACCCAGTTTATATTGTACTGATATGTACGAATAAATACTTTTCATAATACAAAAATCTAAATTAGCCTACTGGGTTTGCATATCACATATGTGTAAGAGTAAATATTTCTCATTTTTAAGAAAAAACGCAGTTTAAAATTTTTTCATGAATAAGTTAGATTCATGGATAAAAGAAGTGAGATTAAGCTGATTTTGAGATTTTAACGTGGAACTGGAAAGATCAGATTGCAAGATTAAATTCAGATTTAAATATATTATGTATACAAATGCATTAATGGTGTCGTGGCGTCTCTAGGTGGTTCTGAATTTCACGTCTTCTCGAGAATAGAATAATTAAATTTTATTTACAGCTTACAGATTTAAAATTTTCCAGTAAACATATTTCACACTTCTTGAAAATTCACCATAGGTTCCTCAAATCAAAATTTTTGTTTCGGATAGACTACAAAATGCGATGTTCACTCTCTCGCAGCAAGATACCTACTCTCTTCCTTTCACTTCTCTTTGTGTCTTCTGCAGCCAGGTTGTATACCTAAACTTATTAATATAGCAAATGTGTGCGCTGCACGACAACTACAATAAAGGAAACAGTACTTATGTTTTAGTAAATTTACAAAACAAACAAACAAAATCTTGAAAGTATCATTTTTAATTAACAGGGTATCACGTAAACATTCTTGCGGTCCACATCATGCTCGGGTGCATTACCTTAATAACGAACAAAGTAGAGTGCTGTGAATAACGTTTGCTAGCAACAACAACGTACAGCGGGAAAAATAAGAATGCGTAGTTAGCAGCAGTAGTATTTATAATTAAAATTTATTTAATCTGTTTGGCTGAGTTTTCATCGCATTGCAGGTATGATCGCATACACGGACCAATTAATTTTCAGATGGCGTATTTTAGGTTCAAAGCCAGTAAAGGGACATAGTCAAATTAGAAGCAGGAATTAAGAGGGGTAAAGTAAGTTAATAATTCTGAGTTTCTTATTTCTTTATCTTACATATAAGTACTTGCATATATACGTAAGAATAAAATTCCATAGTCAAAAATACACTTAAAACCCTAACTTAAACTTCGTCTTTTCTTTTGTTTTTTCCTCAGTCACAATTCTAAATGCATGTTCTTTTCATTTTAATGGCGACGATCTCTTATTTGAAAGTATGTGGAATTAAATCCACAGACCCGTAGTCAAGTTGATTTTCCCGCTTTTTCTACACGTTACAGTTATTGAATGTTCTGGAAATATTTAAAGCTAACTGGAATGGCTGACGTCATTTCTTGGAAGCTTCGCCTTTCCAGAGATTATAAAAGGATTTGCAAAGGAATATCGAGGGGTCTTTTCATTAATGTAACGATGGAGTTAACTTCAATACAAAAAGTTATTAGTTGTTCTTTTTTATTTACTCCGGGGATCCGATTTTTGTGCTGTTTTTCATGGAAATTAATAAATAGATCCTGTTTTTTCTTTAAACGTTTCGTCTGATACTTTGAGCTACGACTACATTTGGTACATCATATATATATAAGTATACTGTCTAACTAATGCTTATAAGTGTTATATTTTACATGCTTCGCATTTTCTAGCGTTTAAATACCCATAATTTTCAGTTTAAAAATTACTTCACAGAATTTTGAAAAAGCGAAAATCGTTCTACAAAATAAATGCGCATGTTAATCTTAAGCATAGACAGCTCAGTAAGTTAACGATCGGGAATGCTTCATTTTGTAACAATCTTTAATAGACATGCAACTCTGTTTCAATAATGTAACTGATTACGCTCGTTCACCCGACTCATTAGTATGAACTATGGATGGATGGAAACGGCTTATCATTCGACGAGACAGCAAGATGGATAAGTGTTAAACATGATGTCATCCACGGAACGTGATGGGACTTTCAAAGCCAAGATTCAGTACCAAGGATAAGAAATGCAAGGTCGCGCCGTGTTACAAAAACTTCCGAAGGTCATTTTGCAAGTTCTTTTGGCTTAAGAAAGAATCATAAGGGACCTCGACTGAAAGCAAATAAATTTCAGCAGCCGGTGAGAGAGAAAGTGGCTTCACATATAACAGCTTCAAACCTTTTTTTTTATTACTTTGTTTTGTTTTTTAATATCTTAATGTTCTATACCCTTTCCTACAATATTACAATATTTTTAATTGTCTTACTGAAAGCGACTGCATTAATTTAGGAATCGACTCCAGACATAAAAGCATGAGTTTAATTTATAATTTCTGAAAACTGCATGCATAAGTTATACTTAATTATAGCAAGTCAAAAAAATTTTATTTTGCGGCGCATTGTAATACAGTATGACAAAGACGCATCGCATTATTCTTCAAAAAGATCACCTGCTTTTTATGAACGTTTGCCTGAACGATCCAACAGTCTTCTGCTGCGGTATAATCCTGACAGAAACGCTGTTTAAACCTATTCATCCTTGTTCACTCAAGATATCTAATCGTTTTTTCTGTATTTCCTAAGACTGTTGTTATTCGGCAATTTTTGTGAACCACTTCGTCAACCAATCTATAGCTATGCAGGTGGGCTGTGAGCTTCCTTGCAGTCAACATGATTCAGATTTGTACGCAACTAATGTTTGAATTGCTGGCACCATTTGACTGTGACTAGATGTAATGAATGCTTTTGTTTCACCTCCATAATTTTTCCATAAATCCACGAACATTTCAGAGGCTTTGTTCTCAAAAATCTTGCTGCTGTTCGTAATTCAATTTTCGAGTGAGTTTTTAGTTAATGCACCATTTTGCTCTCGTATTATGATGCACCTCTGAACGCTATTGCAATGAAACCGTTTCCAGGAAAATGTGGGGAAGATCTTGCACCCCTACCAGTGTCCAATTTTGTCAAGTGATGGAAAGAACTGTAACTCTGTAGATACATTAGGTATTTTTGAAGCAGAAGTATTGAAAAATGAGCAACGCCTTCGCCGGGACTCCAACCACGGACCTCTAGAATATGCGCCCAGCTGCTGACCACTGCACCACGAAGGTATACGAAGAAGGGGGGAGAAATACCTTACATACTCCCTCTTTTAAAGGCCGACTGGGGTTAGGGGACCCAATCGCCAAATCCTGGTGGTGGAGAATCATCATCCACCACCTCACCACCTTTTTTAGTTCGGTGGGCCACTTGTATAGACATTTAGTTAGAAGCAGGAGACATGAGAAATAAGCAAAGCCCTCGCCGGGACTCGAACCGCGGACCTCTCGAATACGCGCCAAGCGTGCTTACCACTACACCACGAAGACATGCGAAGAAGGGGAAAGAAACACCTTATAACTCCCTTTTGAATTTCCTTCGTACTTTAAAATGTTACAAAACTAAAAATGCATCTGATTTTCTTGTTCTAAACAATTACGATTTTCTAAAAAGAGAGTCAATATTCTCCAGAGTAACTGTTTGTCAATGAAAGAGAGATGTTTTAAAGAAAAGATTTGAGAAACAGGAGGTTTCATTTTCGAAATGTCAAAAAAAAAAAAAAAAAAATTGAGGATGAATGTGAATTAGTTATTCGACATTTTCGGTTCGGATACTTTAACGCCAGAGACGCCGGCATTCACTATCAACGAATTAGCACTGATTCCAAAATGTGATCAGACAATTTTTGGTGAATCCCGAAATGCTTTAAATATTTTGTTTTGCTATATATAATAATGACTTCTTTTATAATTGTTAATTAATTTATAATTAACTAATCGTTAATAATCATACATATTTCATTATTATTACTTTGTTGTTACTTTACCATTTATCTAAGACAATTCTTTTTTTTTCCTCCTTTCATTAGCCGAAAGGGCGTTAGCCCAGAAGGGCTATTAATTTCGTTTCGGCATTTTGCGTTGGCTCACTATAAATGTCGGTTCACTTTTCAAATTGTTGCCACCAAATATTAGAGCCCTGTATTATATTTAAAGAAATTAAATAATGAAGAATCTTAATAAATGTATGTATATTTCTCGTATTATGATAAAACAACCGCACCTAGAGACATCCAGTTTTAAATAACGTGCATCTCCACCCGAATATGGGCACCTAGAAGCCTAAATTTGGAATTTGTTTTATTATCGATTTCATATTTTGTAAAGCATTTATGAGTTTTTAATTAAGAAACTCGGCGATTTCAGAGCGAGCAATGGCAACACTATACGGGGAAAAATTCAGCCAGCGCGCGAGACTGTGTATCGGAAATTCTAAAAATGTGCTGTTTTTAAATATTTCGTGATATTGTGCCGTTGAATTGAATTTTATGGTTTAAGCGCGAAAAATGTTATATTTGATAAATAAAGGTAACACACAAAACGTTAATGCTTAAACACAGAGGTGGGGTCTGTATGACCGCGCCAATATTCTAGAACTGCGAAACTGCTTATAAGTTACATTCTTCTCCTTTTCAGTGCTGTCAGGTTGACATAAAATATAATTATTCCTAAATTTTTATTAATTTACTAACCTCTTTCCATTAGTTTTTTCTAAAATAATTTTTTAAATTAGGCCGCGGTCATATAGACCTCACCTCTGTGTTTATTTTACCTTTTTCTCGCATGAGGGGGGGATGGCTTTATTACTACTTGAGTCATTTCAGCAGCTGGCTTGATAAGAGATAATGCCAGCTTGGAAAAAAACTGATTTTTCGATGGAGTTGTCATCAGATTTAGCGAAGCTACATATGAAATGAAAACTTCAAAAGCCAACTGTAAACCGAGAAATAAAAATGTGCATTCAGAGAGTACTAGGAGTTTCCAGCGGAATCTGTTCTAACCCAGATGTAACTGATGCCCTTAAAAAATGTAAAACATGCTTTGTCCCCCTAGACTGAGAAGAAAAGCTGCCTATCTATTTCAGCTGCGAGAATCCGATATGTAATGAATGTGCCGAGAGAATTTACAAAAACTGTGTTGAAAATGCTTAAAAAAATGTGCTGCAGTTTTTTTAATATTCTTTATATATTATAATTTTTTTTGCATTATTTTATGTAATCCACATCCTGTAGATGGAAAATTTATGAAATAGCTTAGTTTTTATGTATTTGCACGTAAGTAGTGTTTATTAGTCCAAAGGGATTTAGTCTCGAAGGACTATTACTTTCGTTTTGCGATTTTGCGTTGATTCACTCTGAATGCCCGATTCACTTTTCAAATTGTTGCCACTAAATGTTATCGCTCTGCATTAAAGTTTAAAAAAATGAAAAATCTGCATAAATGTATGCATGTTATTATTATTATTTTTTTTGACGTAGCTTTCTCTTCAAAAATCGTCTGCGTGCGTTGCACGGGAAAATAAAAAGGAATTTTAATTACAGTTCTAAATAAATAGCCAAATAAATGTGAAATTCGTAACAATATTCTCTAAAACTTTAACGAATTTTTCATTAACAAACTCAAAGATTTCAAAGCCAGCAATACCAACGTTGTACAGAAAAACATTTTTATCTCCAGCGCGTGAGAGCGTGTACCGAAATTTCTAAAGATATGCTCAATTTAAAATTATTTTGCGATATTGCTGTTGAACTGAATTTTATGGTTTAAGTGCGAAGAACATGGTATTTAACAAATAAAGGTAACACACAAAATGTTAAATAAACGTCCCTTTGGACGTAATTTAAAATCTGAAACATTTCAGATTTTTTTTTATTTATTTGATTGAGCGTTCCGTACTTTTTCATATGTGATTTAAAAATTAATTTTTAATGCATTAATTTTAGAGTTCAAATAATACATAATTACTTCATTATAACAAGCAAAGTGTATTAATGTTTATATAATAACAAGAGTACATTATTTTTAAATTTTACATTTTTAAAATGCATAAAATAGAGCGCGGTCTAAGAGACCTCTCCTCTGTGTTTACGTTACAGAAAATGAACGTCTGTACTTACGGGTTTAAAAACCTCTCCTTTGGGCGTAATATAAAATCTGAAAGCTTTCGTTTTCGTCTTCTTTTTTATTTTTTATTTCTTTGTTTATTTTTCAGAGCAAGAACTCGCTAGTTGCCATCAAATATACTACAAAGTATGTTCTTCTAGACCAAGGTCAATCAGTGTGGTGACATCGACGTCCTTGACTCGTAAGTCTAAAGATTCATCTGATAGCTAATATACGTCAGTAGATTAGATGAGCAGGTAGATAAGCTACGTCACTGTCTCGAACGTCAGAAAGAGATATTGACCTTGAAAGATCATAACCTTTTTTGTCCATAGACATCGGTTGCGATATTATTTGCCGCTATATATAGGTCTGCAGTTTAAAATTTAGAGACGCATTGGTACGGTTTTTCCAAATTCCTCATCACTTTGCATTGCGCTCCCTAACATTAATCAATCCCCACGTTCCCACCCGTTTTAACAAATGTTGCCAGTCTTGTCCAAGAAAATTTACTTTGAAACTGTAATTACGGATTATAACCAGAATATTTGACAGTAATTTTACGTCTGCAACATTTTTAATTAGATACATATTAGATATAATTTATAATATACCGAACATAATGTTAGAATATGCAAAATTGTAAATAATAAAATGACGTTCTAAAGCCCTGCAGCATACACACATTTGAGCTACAGACATTTGTTTGTATCATTTTGTCTGCCCACCTCGCAGTTATCCCAGAAATTACTAGAAATTATCTTCACGAATTGCAGATGCTCGTCGGTCAATCGGGACTTTTCTCTTGTCCGTTTTCAACCGTGGAGAAAAACTTTTCACATATAAATGCATTCCCCCAAAAAACGATTATTCTTAGTACAAAAACTGGTAAATGTTCAGATCTCCGAAGAAGATTTAATTTACATTATAAATTAATTAGTTCCATTTATAGATTTCCTGGCACCTTAGTCATGTTCGTTTTTAATGGTAATGAAAATAATATAGACTGGAATTTCATATAAATAAAATCTTGAAATCTTTTCAGTACCACATTTGCTACAAATACATAACTGACATATCTTCGCAGGCCGCATAAAACTGCTTCGGGGCCCGCATGCGAATAACGGGCCGCCAATTTGAGACCTCCGGTGTAGATATAAAGTCAAGAAATGCAAACATGCGATATAGTTATAAAAACAAACATGCAAACATGCGATATAGTTATAAAAACAAACATGCAAACATGCGATATAGTTATATAACATAAACTTTCGGTTGTATCATAAACAGAATATCCTTCTTTCTGCTACTCGATTCGATGAAAAGGGTTTTGCTAAATAAGAGATCACTAATCAGGGCGCCTAATATCTCAAATAACTCTTCTAATTACTATCGTAATCTTAACCCTTCATTAAATAAGGATAAATCACAACAACTCACTGACACGTAACGGAACATTCCGCCTTATTATTAAAATGACTCTTTATTGTAACTTCAGGGATTATTTTGCGGAATATAATCCATCTTAAAAGTCTTTAGTTAATAAATGGAAACACTTCATTAACCCTATTTGAATAAGCAAACATTTCCATTGGGATTACTACGAGAGATAGGATAGAATTACTTTCTTTGGTGGCATTTGGTTTTTAAATTAGCCATTTCGTTTTCATTGTATTTATACCATTTGAAAGAAGGTGAATAGGATTTTCTGCATTTAGATACGTTTCATTAATTTATCTGTCATCTGTGATCCTATTTTATCTTTTTCAGCTTCCTTTTGAGAAGCTATTTAACATTCCTTCTTTTTTCTCAGCTTGTAGACTTTTAACATATTAACGTTTCATCAAAATTCTGTTTTCCGTTCTAATATCTAATTTAAATGTCAGCACTCAGTTGAAATGGAACAGAAACATTTATTACGCTTACAAAGTTTAACAATGATTCATAGTTTCGAAGTGAAATCCGCGTTTTAAGAAAGGAGCGGGTCTCATTCGTTCGCTTTCCACATAATGCTTTCCACATAATTTTCACATAATGCGAATGAACGAATACAGCTGCACTGTTGCCAGTCAGCAAAGTGAAAGTCTCATAATTCGCCACGTAACAGATTTTTGAAACGCGGTATGGTTTGCCAAAGCTTGTTTGTTAAATTCTCTTTCAAATATAAAATTAGGTGAAGAATCAAGAATAATAAGATGGCTTGCCTAATAATCTTCAAGCTATCTTTATTATGAATCTTTTATAAAGCACATATTAATAACATGCATCAATAAAAATTACGTGATTTTTTTAATGCAAAACAACATACAGACGTACATACGTAAGTGGCTCATACACATATTTGTAAAAATAGGCTCCAATAATGTTATTTCGAATAAAGATATGAAAATGCTAAATTTAACATAATTTATGCAAGGAACATATAACAAAGAATGTACTAAATGTGACCATAGAAATTAAATGGTTTTGTTTCATTTTATTTTGAATATTTTGAAAACTAAGAAAACAGTGATCTAAAGACGTGGTTTAAAAATTCAGTCTATTCCAACGAATAGTATCAACAGATGGGCAAACTTTCATAAAATACCTTACACATTTAATTCAACATAAAAATAATTTTCTATAGTCGTTATTTTCCAGTATTTTTCAATCCTATATACTAATTGTGTTTAAGATTGTTTTAAATGAAAGTATTTTTACGAGTTCATTTCATGCAATATACATTATTAGCTAAGCTATTGGGAGACTGTTATGATATTTAAAATAACACAAGTTTGACAATTCGATGTGAACTTAGCAAACAATCTATATTATAAAATGTGAAACTTAATTTTATTTATCACGTAACTTCAACGTAAAATTAAGATTATAAGTCAATAACACATAATCGATCATTTCACGCAGCATAACTTGAATATGCTTTATTTAAACGATAACATTATTGGCTGCTTAATAAATTATATTACTATCCTATTTCACTTACTTCAATGCATTCATATTTCATATTTTCTAGAATGAACCATTGATAATATGACAGAAGCTATTTTCTAAACTATGTCACAGATTATTTCTGAAATGCGTCAGAAATATTTTGTGAGTTATTTCTAAAATACAGATCATACATTTTTTAGACGACTTTGCGTTGCTACAAAAAAAAATCTCCAATCTGGAAAACAATTTTTAACCTCAACTATATTTTTGAAAATGTAAATTATCGTCTGCTATTTGCCAATTTTGTTTTCACGCAAAATGGCGCTATTAAAGAAGCAATAGACGGAAGGTTATGTTTGACCTCCTTCCGAAGAAAACTATTTGTATTTAGTTATTAGAAAATGCTGTGAAAGGCATGATTTTTCGTACCTATAGCAAAAATAGACAATACTGTCAATAAGAAAGAAAGAAAAAAAAGTCAAAGTTTTGGCTTCAAGAAGAAAAATTGTTCAAAATATATATATCCAAGGAAAAAACGGAATGTTTCAAATGTTGCAAAGGTAAGAACTTTTAATGTTTAAAGACGATCTACGAAGTCAAAGGACAGTTGCATAATCATTGAAATACTCAATTTTCAATTGTAAAAGTGATTAATGCTGATTTGACCCTTATAAAGGCGATAAAACGTAATGTGCATCGTTTTTCTCCACGACATATCGTCGAAAGCAGAACGCGCTGCAGAATGCTCTATAAGAATTAATTATTCCGATAAAAATTGAAAAATGTTGTTACAATAGTTGAATCTTGGGTATATTTAAACGACTGCAATAAAAAGAGATCCATTTATTATCATCAAAGAGAAGGAAAAAATCTTAGAACATGGTTCATAGAATCTAAAAGAATTTTTTTTTAAAAGGGATTTATGATTGTTGCTGGTTTTTGAAATAACGACAAATAAATGCAGAAAACTGTTACGGTCAACTCTGTAAATTATCAAGAACATATTTTATACCCAGTTTTCAAGTACGAAATACCTTCTCTTTACCCACAGTACCATCAATCAGTAGAAATGCATCAAGACAAGCCAGCAGCCGCTCGTCAAAATCTACTGTTAATTTCCTGGAAAATATGGAACAAGAAACATGTATCAAGCCATACCCTTTACTCCTATCTCTACTAAATATCCTGATGTATCATCCACGGACTTCTGCGCTTTAGGACCTTTAAAAAGCATATTGTCCGAACATCGATTAACAGTCCTCCTTGAACTTGGGAAAGGTGTTCAAGAAGAACTGGTACAAAATACATCTTCAACTACTAAAGCTTTATTGTCTTGGAAATTATGGTGTGGAAAGATAGTGCAGAATACGGGATATCAAATGAAACATTCAAAACAGAAAAACTTTAAGGTAAAATATTTCCGTAAATACAATGAAAATTGTTTAAAAATGTGCAAACAGCCTCAGTATATACGAGACGCTCCAAAAATCAGTAAACCTTCAGCAGATGTTTAATTCATTGAATTTACAACATAACGCCTCGCAAAAATGTATCAAAATTATGGTTTTATTTTAATTTGATATTCGAAATTTTGATTAGAATTGCATCCATTAAAATTGCACTCTTTAGACGACTTTGGGTGATGACGTGCATGGATCTGCTTTTGAACAATCACAAATTAGGATTACGCTAGCCTTTTATGAGGCAGCATTTTCACTCACCTGGGAGAAAAATAAACATGGGATTTTGTAACATTCGCGTAGGTTGGAGCACATCATTCGGCGTTGCCTAATCTGTAAATACCTCAGAGCTTTTAAAGAAGAACATGGCAAGTCGTCACAGTTAACATGAATAAGCATTCTGCAATCTAGACCTGAAATCTTGTGGTTCTTATATTGCTTATGAGGTTGTCTGAAATCAAGAGAACATTCACTATCACTAGAATAAGACTACATGGCTACAAGCATCTTTGCTGTTGCTGTTTGCTGTCGATACGTATTAATTCATCTTTCAAAAATGCTCGGTAATGACAGCTGCTATATTCGGCATTTATTAACACAGTGGTGGCGTAATCTACTCCGCTATGGCATTCGTAATGTAAAACTTAATCGTTTCGTAAGTTGTAATATATCAAAATAAAATTTTATAAACAGTGAAAACACTACACATGTTTATTCAACTGGGAATTTATTCAATTCATTAGTTATAAAAAATACAGCAGAGCTTCGGATGAACGAACCCTCATTTCAAATCCCCAACAATTCACTAACAAATTATACCTTGGATGACGAACAGTGTGTCGAGTTACAAACATTGTAAGCAAGATATGATTTTCAAAGGTGCTTAATCTATGTCACATAATTAACACTCACGGCTTTCTAAACCATTTTAATAACCTTCCATTATTTAACTCTCACTAACAAAGCACGATAGGAGGCGACTCACTGGCCTATGACTGGCCTTTACAATTGCAGTAAAACTTACTTACACACTTATTATGTTTTCAAAATTTTGGAATAAATAAACATTAGGTTATCAGACCAACACTTGCTTTTGGAAATATTTACATTACAATAAAGGAATTTAAATATGTTAAATAAAGATAAAAATAATTGCGTTTTATTAACACTTATAATTAATCTTTTATTTAATTATTCACCTGATCTGTATAAGCTCTGCATAAACAATCATCCAGCATTTCTGTAAAACTTAATAACAACAAAAAGGTTTCTTTAATTAAACCAACCGTTTCACTTCACCCCATTTAACCAATCCCCAAATTCATTATATGAGGTCGGTCTTTACGATCTTAATGGTTCTACCTTTACATTTAAGATTGTAAAAACACAGAAAGCCCTTTTCGACACTTAATTACTTTGATGGATTAATTTTTTCCCTTTTCTTTCGAACAACTACGTTACATTTGCTTAAATTTATAATGTTTGGATATCTACCAGAAAGAAAAGTTCATAAATCAATTGCCATAAGGTACTTAACAGAGATTATGTTTTACATTCAGGTTTTAAAATGCGAGATCAAAGGGTCACGGATGATTAATTAATGAAAATAAATTAATCAACGGTTGGAAGAATGAGAAACTTTTCCATGGAGAAAGAATTAATCCAAAAAGAGCTAAGATATCGGTTTTCGAAGCAGCGTCACATTCTTTTCTCTGCGTTATGTTGAGTCAGGATTAAAAGTTAAATGACTGTAAAACATGTTTCGATAATGTAAGCAGTTATCATTCTTTGCGATGGGGACTATCTTATCAGCATTTCGACATATTTCTAACTCAATTTTCTCTGCGAATACTTTATAAGACATTTTATCTTAACCAGAAGAAAGGAATTACTTATAAAAAATTAAGCATCTATTAGCTCTGAAAGCAGATAAAAATCTTTTCTCTTTCGCTAGACAACACTTAATAAAAATAAATAATGATTATTGATATATAGATATATCATAAATGGAGAAGACTACGGCAAATTGCTCAGATTTACCTGCAACATTTGCCTTCATAAGTAAAATTCTACTTGAATTATTTCAGTAGAAAGATAAATAAACATTATATAAACATCAGAATAAAAACTATTGGCAGAAGTAATATTTTAACTTCTTTTGAATAATAGTTTGCTGTGTAATGGGCATGCTCTGCTTATCGAAAGAACGTGCTGCTTAAGAATATTGGTTATAACTGCAAGAATGGATTTGTTTCTGATTTTAGCTTTTTAAAATTGATAGTTCCTAACTTTTCTGTTCCTTAGGAATGCAAAATTGAACCTGCATACAGTTTCAGTTAATGTGTGGGAAGGGTCAATCGGCATGATTTGTTACAATTCTTTTAAAAGCTGTGTGATTGTGTTTAAAAAAAATTATGTGTGATTGTTAAAATGTTTAAGCAACCAAAATACTCAAGCATGCTTTTATATCTCATTTACTTCCTTACTGCCACTGGGATAAAAAAATACTCCCCTAAATCAAGGGCACCCAAAACCTATGCTCGCGGGCACCATGCCTTCCGCCGAGCCCACCACTGTGCGATTACAATAAAAATGTTTTAGTTTTCAATAAAATTCTACTTCAAAGTTTTCTCTTTTTTAATGAAACAGAATTTGCGTCCAACACAGATACCAGCACAAAGCGAAATGCGACCAATCTCTTTTTTTATGTGTATGTATTATTAATTCTGTTCAAATATAAATTCACCTTGAAAAAGTAAATGCAGAGCCGTTCCTAGCGGGGGTACAACGCGTAAAAGTACGCGGGCGGCCAAGATCAAGGGGTGGCCAGACTCTCGCAATACCACACCTAAATATTTTAAATTCATTGTAAGTACTATTCATTGTAAGTCATATGTAAGTACTTTTTATAAATTTGTCATATGTAAGTACTTAGTGAGTATAAAATAAAAATTTTATTAATCATTGAGCATTTGTTTTTGAAAGTTGGGGGCTGCAACCTTAGAAAAGTACCCGGGCAGCCAATAGCCTAGGAACGGCCCTGAGTAAATGGTGCCCGCTGTCCGACAGATATTCTAGAATGTGCTCTTAGGGTAAAAAAAAAAAGGTTGAAGATCCCTGCCCTAGATTTTCTTAGCATCCAATGGCAACTCCTTCCAGAACAAGAATTCTTGTTCAAGAAAAAAAATTCCCTAAGAAGGGAATTTAGGCCCCCAACTTCGCCTATGTAGCGAATTTAGGCCCAAGACAAAACGAAAACTGGTAACGAATTAGTATACAGTAAAAGAAGTAAACCAGCTCGGTGTTCGAAATGAAGTATAATTTCCAATTACATATAGGTACAGCTATAGCACAAGGACACCAGCTCTGTACCACTTGTCATCATATATAGCCCTTACATGCTGCATTGCCTCACGCGTTACTTTGGAAACAGAGAGTTCATTCTTTTGATATTTTGATACTCAGTGAATCCATTGGGAAACAGAGAACTTGGATGCTTGCTATATGCTTAAAGATAATGTAAGGCCCACCACCGGCAGAGCGGTAAAGCAGCGGCAGAGCAGCGAACAAGCTGGCTGCATGAGCGTTTTCGTGGTTTTACCCGTATGTAACGTGTATAAGAGCCAGTTTCCATTAGAAAGTTCTTCTCGATGTCAACTCTCCTCTTAGGCAGATAGCCTTGGAGTGGTTTTCCGTAATTAAATAAACCAAATTACTGATAATATAGACTTTACGGATACTGCGACTAGGCTAGATTTGCGGTTCGCAGATATTTTTATCCTACGGGGTCTCGTTCTAATTAAGTATTTTTTTACATGCAATCTGTTTCGTTGGGGGTGGTCTGCCAGTTATATATATTGAAAAAATGTACTGGATAACTAATTAATTATTTACAAGCTTAAATAATTAATTACCCCTTGACTAGAATAAAAAAATAACAAAGACAGAATATTTATTTGTTATATAGCGTTGTGTAATTATCAAAAAATCGAAATAAGTTCTACCTCCCAAATACCTCTTCCGTACTTCATTCATTAGATCAAGACGTAATTTATGCATTTAAATGCGGATACTTTAAACATGTTATGAAACACCGCAAAATAAATTTATATCTGGGCGATTAATGAAGAATACAAAGACGTATCTGAAAGATAAAATTGCTTTCAACACGATGAGTTTTATGGAAATACTGAACATGAAGAGCAACGGAATCATAACAAATACATGATTTAAAGAACAAAGATCTGAGGATAATCTTGAGGACGTTAAGACTTCTACCAACAGTTAAAAATGCCCCAGAAGCAAAATGTATTTTATTCTCTTGATAAAATAAGAACAATTAAAAAGGCAAAAAGTCAGTAGGCTTTTTCGAGGCTAGGAAATTTAAAGAACTCCGCAATGCCATCGCCGGGATTCAAATTCTGAACCTACTACTTACGCGTCGGACGTGCTTCCAGCTACAACAGGAAGGCAAGCGGAAAGGAGGAAGAAAATATTTTCAACACTCCCCTTTTAAAGGGCGGCTGGGAATGAAAAAAAATTCCAGGGCTAACGAAGTATTATTAGCCACGTTTTAGTTCGGGTGCCACTTGTAGAGTTCGTTCAGAATTTTTTTAAGGCAAGAAAACTGAAGAAATCCGCAATGATCTAGCCAGGGTTTGAACACTGGATCTCCCGATTAGCGTCAGACGTGCTTCCAGTTACACCGCGAAGGTACATGAAAAAGAGGGAGAAAATACTTTATAAAGGAATTTTAAAACGCAAACTACTTTCGAATTGTTTTTATAGACGAAGAATAAAGCATACGGCAAGTGATTCACTATTTTACACACACAACTGCGCAATTATAAAAATTTCTAAGTATAATTATGTATAATTCGGAATTCTTAAATCATGTGTATTCTTCGTCAAGAAAACTTACACTTGTTAAAAGGTACAATACAAACATTTATGCACATTGTTATTATGTTCTTTTATGTCGAACATATGAAGTGAAAGCTTGAAATTCGACACAAGCCATGGTATTAAAGTGTAATTTCTACACACACACAAATCACTTGCACATGTCAAAAAAAAAAAAGGGGGGGGGAAGGAGGATCCAGGCTCGTGGATTCTATATGTATTACCAAAAACAATTATTGTGGCTATTAGTTTTTATTCTTAGTAGATGATAGTATAAAAAAGTAGAATTAACAATTGTTTGTATAGAGCAATTTTATTTATGACACCCGACATACAAAAGAAGAACTGTAGCAAAATGTTGTAAAGTGATGAAATGACATTCCAAATGAATCCAACAATACACTTTTAAAATACATAGGGCTAAATCCTATTCATTATTAATTGGCAACAATGCCTTTGAGTCAATCATGATTTTATCGAAACACTTATTCTTTTTTTTTTTTTTTTTTTACAATGTAATTATCATCAAATTGTTTACCCTCTTTATTCGAGATTAGAGGCTGCAGACTCTTTTCTCGGAAACAAAATCTTGTTGTAAACGCCCTCGCTACTCTGTCAGCATTTAAAAAATTTGGAAAAACGTAACAAAGAAAATCAAAGAATTGATCAACAGCTTGTAAGATATTTTCTCCCAACTTAAAACATACTTCGTGGCGTAACTGGAAGCATCTCCGACTAGCAATTAGGAAGTCTGGAGTCCGAATCTCCGTGACAGTATTACACCTTTTTCATGTTTCCTGCTTCGTAAAACCTAATAACTCTATAAGTACATTAGGGATATCTGTATAAGGGCAAGGATGCCTTCGTGAAGGACTTTTTTTAAAGAATGCTGGTTTCCATTTTACGTTACACGCGTGAGAAATCATGGAAGTGTCCATGCACCTAGGCCCGTTCGCAGTAAAACTTATAATACTAATAAAAATAGCATAGTCTGCTTGCGAGATTCCAAATGATGCTGAGATTGCAAAGTTATTGCAAGGCCGGTAAGAACTTGAACTAGTCATGAATTAAATATCAGGAATGATTTTCAAAACTTCAATTTCGATTTTGTTGCTTATATTTGAAAGGTATGTATTTATGTGAAGCGTCAGTTGACGCTTCACATAAATATTTATTGGTACTTGCGTGTTATCGCGACTACTTTAGAAGAAGTCGCCAAATTTTCAGAGAATGTGCCAAATTCTGGCAAATAATCATTCTTCAAGACACCATGCTCATAACAGTTCTTTAGTCAAGCAAATTCGGCATTTTATCATGCGTTCTTTTCGTTGTATCACAACGGCTTTTATTTAAAAAAAAAACCTGAAATTTTTTGCCTTATAATTAATTTTAAAATATGCGCTAGTAAAATTTGCGAGCAATGGGAGAAACTGCGGTAAAATTTCTGCTGGAATACAAAATTTTGATGCAAAATTTTTAAGGGAACAACGAGTAGATGCGTTTTGTAAATAGTCAGTGTTGCTGAAGTTTGCACGACACCGTTTCTCAGAAATTCTGAATTTTTTTTCTTTTTAAGCTATAAAAAGATCGCTACGTACTTGTGTACATGAATATCGTAAAAAATGACAGAAGAATTTGGACAAGAATGAAAGAGTTTTTTTCCCTCTAATGTATCACGTAACCCTTTAATAATTAACATGTGTATTTTAAACGGCTAAGGTATGCTTCCTTTCGTATGTTGATAATGCTTGCCAATTTACAATAAATGCCGAGACTTTGGGGGGGGGGAGGATGTAGAAACCACAAACTTGCACCCGATAAGTAACTTTTGTCTTTTCATTTGTAAAAAATCGCTATGTTGATTACGTTAATACGTAAGTACCTATTATTTTAAAATGCTCCATTATTATGCAGAGTTTGAAAGACTGAATTCAAAGTCTAGCACTACTTTTGCTAGTAGTGCATTCTGAAACACTATTATAATTGACACATTTTCTATGTATGTTTATTTCACTTACACAGAAAAGACTTTTATAGTTCACAGAATAGCATGTGAGTAACGGAAATTTCAAATTCTAGCTTAAGAATATAAAGGCGTTTCTCTTTGTCTTATAGTTCATTTCCTCCGACTGCGAATGTGTGGTATTTTTCTCCTTTCTGAAGTATCTGAAACGAAGAGATTGGTCAGTTTTCTTCAGTGCATGCGCTACAAAGACATAAACCTTTATATTTTAATTAAATGTGATATAAAAATGCTTAGACGAGCGAGGCTTAACCTTGCATATGAATTCAGTATTATTCAGTTATGTCTACATCATACAGTAAATTTACTTGTAAATGGAAAGGACTCGTACCGAAATTCAAGGAGAAATGACAATTTGCATGGCTTCCTTATCACATTGATGCTTTGAAAAGAATTTTATAAAATCAAAAAATATAAATAAAAATTATTCATCAGTGAAACAGAATTGACGGCAATCGATTTTTAGGTAATGGATGTTGACATTTTGAATAATACATGCCGCTGACATTACGATGTTGTATTACAAGACGTAAAAGTTTTATGTTCCCTCATAAGAGACTTATGGATTCAAAAATGTTTAGAACTACTGCTTTATAGCTTCATTCTCTATAAACAAACACCCATCAAGGAATATTTTCGAAAGCATTGTACACGTCTACCATAAAATTACCATTCCAAATCACATTTCATATTACACACCAATTGAATCGCTTAAATTGCCCCCGACAAAGGTCAACAGCTGGCTTAAACACACAATCATAACCTCGTCCTCCCAGCCACAAAAGAGACATTATTTAAAAGCGAAATAATTTGTTGCCATTGATAAGCCATGAATGATATTTGGATACTCGGAATCCCCTCTATCAAAATGAATGGGAAATGAGAACCTCCAGTGATGGTTGCATATTTACAAGCTCACAGAAGGAACACACTTGCATGGGGGAGAGCATAAAGCGTTGCACTAAAACCAGTTTTCTTATCGATCGACCAAAGAGAGGAAAAGACGGCTTATGGAATGGATTCCGTTCTGCGTGAAAAGGGGAGAAAATCCAGTAAATATATGTAAACACCGTTCCATTTGGTTTCAAATTTAGATGGGATTTTTTTTTTCCGTCAAACATGATGTTCACTGATGGTATCTGATATATTCAGATTTCGTGTGTTTGTTGCGATTAAGATTACGAAATACATTAATCGAGTAATAATCGTAAACATATTATGGGAGTCCATCATTACATCTGCTCACCGATTCGGCAATAAAGACTAATCTGGAAACAGAGGGTTTTCAACGTCCGGGAACAATTGAAGATTTCGAGCCTCCCTCCTGTTTACCAAGAATGGAAAACATTTCATTTTAAAATTTCTTAACATCAATTTTGTGCCCGTCCCCCCGTGCTCCCCCCAGCCACGCCTCTGATCTCAAATTTAAAAAAGTACTATAAATAAAGAATTCGTAAATTTCATTGTATTTTTTTCTTATTTTTTATTATCAGATATCGATTATACGCTAAAAAAGATTTATTAATTCTTTTTTTCTGTATAGCCATTCATCCCACCAAGGAAAGATGAAATATATACTCTGCCCTCTTCGGGATTGGAACCAAGGAGGTTCCAGTTGCTAGTTAGACGTGCTATCACCGCACCACAAGCTACGCAAGAAGGAACGCGATTAATTCCTTATATTCTTTCCTATTTAAAAAGAGACTGAGGGGGAAAACTTTACGCGGCGATCGGTACTCTGTGACAAATTGTCGTCCGTGTGCAGGCGCCACAGTAGAGGGATTAATTGGTTTCATACCTGAGAAACATGCCCTCGACTAGGATCTCGTTGCTGCTAGATAGGTGTCCTACAACTTACACTCCGACAGCACGCAAAGGGGAAGGCGACAACTGCTTATATTTTTTTGCGTAAATTTCCCATTTTTGTTCCAAAATTGAAGGCATATTGAAATTTACAACCAAAAAAAATTTAATATTTTATGGAATTCGCAAATGATAGAAAAAACAACTTTTATGCAATAATTTTTATTAAAGGACAAAGATAATCTTTACATCTCAAACATTGTCGTATCACTACTGTATCAAGTCCAACAGGACAGAAATACTTGTAAATGGGAAAGACAAATTATTTTTCAAATGTGTAATAAAAATCTGCGAATGAAAATAAAGTCTATTTAAAAACAAAAAATTATGAAATTAAAAACAAACCGATTTTGTGGACAGTTATATAATACATAACTTTTAAATTATCTTTTCTTAATTAAAATAATTACGTATATATTCATCATTATTAAATGGATATACTGTTCAGTAAATGCACTTTTATTTATACTATTCAAAATTTATTATAAAATAAAGTAAAAAATGTATTAATTCATAAGTGCATTTATTACTTTTTGGATCGCTCAGTTTGTTTAGCAGTTTTGATCCATAAGATAAACTGAATATTTTATGGATGATATATTAGAAGTTATATACTATATCACAACTAATAATGATCAAAATGCCAACTATTAATTTCAACTCTCTATTTCGTTAGAGATTTTGAAACCTATAATATTAAAATTAGTTTACATGTTGTCTGATCTTAAGAAAAAAACAAAATTCGGAATTTCAAATACCAAACATTAGCGCAACAAGCGAAATATTTAATTAGTCATTTTCATAAACTAATTGTAAATTACTAACGAGAAAATTCAAGATTTCAAACGTAATATGAGCACACTAAATATTTATTACTTGACAATATTAGAGTTTTAATATTCACAACAAATATTAATATCGAATACGCAAATATTCCACAGAGGGAAATGTAAAAAACTGTTTATTTTAACTTGAACGGATCTGACGGGTTTAAATCAATTGCATTTTGCAATTATTATTCTAAATAAAGATAAATTTGACAGTTACATTCGTAATAAATATGCAATACAAATAATTGGCTTCAGCTAATATTTTACATATTTATAGAAGAAAAATTAAAATCGCAAACACTCTTCTTAAAAAATAAAACATCTGAGGTATACACTTAATAAATAAAACATCTGATGTATACACCACATGACTTCCCTGTACGGAATATTAAATTACAGGCATTTTTTCCTCCCTTCCATTTAAACTTATTTCCTCGAATTTAATTGAATACGAACAACATTTTGCATTCAATTAATTCAGCTCTCACTTTGCGACAAAGCAAAAATACATAAAAACTTAAAATATCTATATTAAAAATTGAAAAATATAGAAAAACATAAAACACCAAATAGAGTTAAAACAAGTAAAAAAAATTACAATTAAAATTACAGTTTCAACGTAAAAAGAAGCCATTCGGCCAGCGGCCTAGAAGGCAGATTTTTCGGTGCACAAAACTGAAATTTTACTTTTGATCTCACTCGGCAAAAAGACTTTGAAGGTGTAGAAACTGACTTAATTTGTTGTGGACGCTATGCTGAGTTAATATATGGAATAATTTAATAACTTAAAGGATAATTCCAGAATGCAATAAGCATAATTTAATTCGCAATAATAAAAAAATACGTTACCTTATTAAGCTTAGTTTCCTTAGATTGGCAAAAAATCTACTATTCTGCTGTTTCAAATGTAAACAATTATGGCTGCTATGGTAAAAAATTAGGCGTAGTCGCACTTAAACAACTTTTAAATTGTTCATAATTCTACAGCTATAATATGCAGGTTAACTAAAGGCATAAAAACCTTAACCGGAAGATAAAAACAACATAATTCAATCATTTTTAAAGCAAAAAATACACAATTTACAAAGAATAAAGAAACTGAGCTCAATGAGCCGAGTAACAGAGCGCATATATATATAGATATATATACACTTTTGGTGCGGCCGATTGAAACCAAAACATGAGGTGCACATCTACATATTATAGCAGTCCTATACACAAAATTTTACGTAAAAGATTTTACGTAGACGCCACGAAAAAAAGGTCTTCTGAATCCATTTTAAATCAGTTTTTTCGTTTGGGGTAAAAGAGCCCTTTTTGCTTTCTTTAAGCACAGATCTCACGCAAAAACGTCGTTAAATTACCCTCGATAGCGTTCAAAATGGATATTTTCGTTGAAATATGATACCCGAAATTTTTCGCGATTACAATACTTTCTTTTTGCTTCGTACAAGGAAGTAAAAATGGAGAGACAAAAAAATGAAATTCACAAGTTAACGACTTTTAAGAGTTATGAAACATTAGTTCAAATATTTATGGTACATACTTCTTGAAGCAAATTCATTCTTAATTTCTATTATCCATTTTATTTCTCGCGTCGCTTTATGTCATAAAATGCTTTATCTTAATCAGAATAAGAATCTGCACATTAACTATGCATAAATGTCCTTATTAATTGGGCTATTCTGTATTCAGTTTTATTTTAGCAATTTCATAGCCGTACTGGATCACGAGATCATTAAAAATTCAATTCATAAATTACGCTAAATCAAAATCTAACCATTCGCACTTTAAATAGTATCCCATTTCATTCTACGCTGTTTCTGAATTTCACTGTCATCGATGGCTAAATATCGACATTGGCGTAGCGGACTCATAAATCCTATCGAGAATGAAATTCTCTGGTGTAAATTACCTTTAAAATCTTCAATAGTAGTTACTTCTTTGCCATTATTTGACGATCGGAAATAATTCCTGCTTTAGGTTCGACGTCACTATCATTCCACTTGAACATTTAATAACAACAGTAAATATGATCTCTCTAAATTACCCGGGTACACAGCTGCACACGTGTGCACTTCTGCGAAGATGCGGAGGCGTTTTACTTCCAGCGCAGGCCTGATTAAAAGGCAATAAAGCATTTCATGTTGTTGTGACTTATTCCACTTCTCTGACAGTAACATCAGAACAAGCCCACGAAACTCCTCGCGGAAAGGAATGCAAGATTTCGCCTGTCTTTGGCAATATCACTGAGCACAATACAAGTGACAGTACGACTTTGCTGAGTTCCGTCCCCAGTACTGATGAACAGCACCTCGGGGGGGATATGAATCCAAGGTTCTCTCACCCTTCTTCCCCTACCACTAACCTCTGGAGAGAACTTTCGGTTCGCCGCATATTTAGAGTGCCTCCATGCCGCACAGACAATATACATTCACAAACATCCATGCTTTCTCCAGGATTCCGAGCCCTTCGTTACGGCAGTCAGCTTCACTAACTACTATCCCGGTTCGGCGGCACATAACATTCCATGATGATCAAATACAGTACAGCCCCAAGTTATTCTAAGTAAACAGAACTGAATGGCAGTCATGCATGACAGAAAGTCGAATAATATGTTACTATCGAAAATAGGTTTTTAAAGAAGCCCGCTGATTAAAAGTATTTTATTTCAAAATTAGTACAACAGAATCAGTACAATCAATCATTACAGTACTACATTGGTGTCCAAAAGTTAAGCATAGTTGATAATTATGTGAATAAAGAAGGAACTGTAAATCAGAATGGAGGAAAACGTGATATGCGAGTGTAAAATGGTTATAAAATAAGGAAGCAAATCAAAAGAACGATAATAATTACTTTTATTATCCAAAGTAGCAATTTGAAAGAAAACTGAGAATAGCAAAGGTTCACACTTTAAAGAAAAAATGAAAGAAAACATTAAATAAATTACTGATGTTGCAGTCTAATAAGGCGTGTGGTCACTTCTGACAGCCAGGCACGCTGCACAGCGATTTACCATACTTGCTATGAGATGATGAATGAGTTGTGGGCTCAAACGGTTCCAAGCTTCTTGGAGAGTTCTCTTCAGTTCTGTAACGGAGCTCGGTGGGTGCGAAAGGCTGCAATTTGTCTCCCGAGCATATCACATACATGCTCGATAGGATTTAAATCAGGGGAGTTCGCAGGCCACGACATGCGCTGGATGTTTTCCGTTTCAAGGAAGTCATCAACCAGCACCGCTCGGTGACATGGCGCATTATCAGCCATGAATATGAAGTCTGGACCGACAGCACCTCGAAACAAGCGAACATAAGGTTCAAGAACTTCGTCTCTGTATCTTTGACCAGTCACAGACCCCGTGTCAAAGAAATGGAGGTCTGTGCGGCCGTCCATCATGATGCCTGCCCATACCATTACTCCCCTTGATGGAAAATGATGTCTTTCCGATATGTTTCTTGGTTCAAAACGTGTTCCACGTTCTCTCCATATCGTTACCCGACGAGAATCAGTACTCAGACTAAACCGGGACTCGTCACTGAACATCACATTGGCCCACTCTCCCACACTCCAATGTTGATGTTTCAAACTCCAGTTCAAACGAGCGCGTTTCTGCGCAGACGTGAGGGAAATGCAAACTGCTGGTCTTCTGGCATACAGGCCAGCATGATTGAGTCTCCTGTAAACAGTTTGTCTCGAAATTCGTACTCCTGTGGCGACTGTGAGCGCCGAACCCAGTGCTCTGGCAGTGTTGTCCCTCTGACGTCGCGCACTTATTACCAGATATCGGTCTTGGCGAGGGGTTGTGACTCTTGGTCGACCTGATACTGGTCGTCGGGTAACATCTCCCGTTCTTTGAAACCTCTGACAGAGTCTTGAGATCACAGACTGGTTCACAATCAGAATTCGAGATACTTCGGTTTGTGATCATCCGGATTCCAGCATTCCAAACGATTCTTCCTTTCGCAAACATCTCCAATTGGCGTTATTGGGCCATCATTCACCTTATTTGATGGTTAACAACGTTCTTTCGCACAGCAGTTGCCCGAAACTTGTCTGAACTGCCTATGCCGCGTGAATCGGTTTCCCTGCGTTCCGACATGCGCAGGTGTTTCGCGCAGCACGTAGTCGACTGAAAAGTTTTGCATAAACCTAATGTTTCTTCTTCACCCAATTAATATCCGCAAGAAATTTGGAATAATTTTACGAATATTTACTCCATGTTTTTTGCATTTTACAATTTATGTTTAACTTTTGGACACCAGTGTATATTATCCGTAGTAGATTCATCACGTAAATATTGAAAACTCAAACTGTACATAATTTGTAAACTTTTGCGTTTACAATCGTAAAATTATTTCATTAAAAAATAAACGCAAGTAAATAACACAGGGCACTGTGAAATAATTTTACAATTATAAGAAATATCATGCGAGACATTAAACAGATAATATAGCTTGTGAAAAATTCTGCTGGTTGTTTTGAGAATATATATATACCGTCACGGCCAGAAACAGGGCCAGCGTTTCAGCCTGTGAAAACTGCGCGACTAACAGCACAATTTAAAACAATCAGAGATTGCATGAAGGGGCAGAACACCTAGCGTCAAGCCAGCCAAGAATAATGGTCAGGTTTGCTGTTCTGCACAGTTATGTAGGCAATACGCTGGGTTGGAAAGAAACCAAGTCAGGTTTTTTAGTGTAAAATAAAACTAAATTTTTTTTATATAAAAAATGAACTTTAATCATTCAGATATCTTCCATTCTGTTTCGACGACCTTTTGCCATTTCTGAACTTGTTAACTTCATGATTCTATGTTCACAGAATTTCTGGTCTTCATCAGCAAAACCTTCTTATTACTGCAGTGTTTACCATTTAAGAAGTTTTGTAGCCTTCGATATAAATGATACTCCGATGGTGCAAAGTCGGGGCTATATGGGATATGCATCACTTTCCAAACCAAGCTCCAATAATTTCGTATCGTTGCTAAAGATTTTGAGGGCTCACATTGTCATGGTGGAACACGATTCCACTGCGATTTGCCAATTCTTTCTCTTTGATTGCTTCCACCAAATTCACAAGTTGTTGGCCATAAACATCTGAGTTGATTGTTTGGTTGCTTTGCAGCAACTCAAACTACACAACATCTTTGCTGTTCCACCAAATTGACAGCACGATCTTTTTCTGATGGAATTTAGCTTTCAATATGTTTTGTGCTGATTCATCGTGCATGGACCATAATCTTTTTCGATTAAGTTGCCGTTAGACGATCCATTAGTTTAAATTCATCTGAAAAAAGTATCGATTGCATTAAGTTTGAAATGCATGCGCATAGCAAATATTCATTCGTTGTGTTAAGTAGTGAATTCCTTTCAATACATGCGGAACCTAAATAACGAGCCCAAGAATCTTAAGTGATTTTCAATTGATGGCTGCGATACATTTAACCTTTTTGCAATCTCTCCCGCACTTATATGGCGATTCGATTCAATTATGGCAAACATTTCGTCATCATCAACTTTAGAATGTCGGCCAGAACGTTGGACATCTTCAAGCGCAAAAATCTCCATACAGAAATTTTTTAAATCAATTCTGATACATGCGTTTTGTTACGCAATCAACAAGGTAAACTTCACACATCTCTTTGAAAGCTTCAACCGCTTTCTTTCTTTTATGCAAATAAAAAGTAAAATATGTCGAAAATGACCATAACGAACAGGTTGAAAATGGTTTAAAATGTAAGGTTAAAAATAACCGTAAACTAACAGTTGTAAATAAAAATACACTGAATTTGTTTCGCTCGCAATCTAAAAGTGTCAGCTGCTAAATCTCAAAAGAACAAAATATATAATATTGACAGAAAAATTAAAAAACGAACATCATACTATCTACTTGTGCACATCGAAATTACGTTTTCGTCAAACCAATATACTGTTGCGTGCGTACGAGTTCGTAACAAATTCAATGCATAAGTCGGATGAAAAGTTAATAAAATTTATTCTTATCACAAGAAATAAAACAAAATGATGAAATCTTTTCTCCCAGATATTCAAACAATATCGCAATATCACACAGCAGTCATATTTTAAACTACTAAAACGTTAAATAGAACACAATTCAAAGCGCAGAGAAATCTAATCCGATCTCACCGCGAATTCACTGCAGTCAACAATAACAACTAAGTAAACAACTCAACTGAGATGTTTCTCTGAGGCTTTTTAAAGCTTTTTAATCATGCACAAGAACATTTTGATAATTTTTATTTTCTCGAGGTTTCTGGAAAGCAAAAGAGTACAATTACGAGATACCTATTCATTAAATGTTAAATGCGCGTGCTCCTGTAAATTTACTTTTTCGGCGTAGCTTTTACTTAAAACTCGTCATGAGCTGTATTGCACGGGGAAATAAAACAATTTTAATTACAATTCTACTAAAAATTGCTAACTAAATACAAAATTCGTAACAATATTAACAGAACCACGCAGTCGCATAATTAGTAGTAGTAACAATAATAGCAATTACTATTATGATTAATAATTATTTCATTAATATTATTATTAATTAATCGCCTGGAAATAATATGGACTGTATATATTAAATGAAAGCAATAGAATAGTTAGCAGTAATAATACTAATAATAATTACTAATTTCTAATATTAATTGTGTTTGCACAGTATATCAAATAAAACGGAATGTCAGATAACAGGAATCCTTACTGCGCATGCCTACAGCAGTCGTAATTTCATAACGACAAATTACACGGAGCACTGGGCATCAATTCTTTTTCTTTCATAGCAGCAACTTTTTCTTATTTTCCTTTTAGCCTTTAAAAGAACAACGTAATATAGCAACATGTAAACTGCACAAATATGATTCTTCCATAATAATTAGAGCTTCTAATCGGATCTGCAGAGCTTAGTAAACATGTCAATTATTTTTGAGAGAATAAATTAATAAAATTTTACAGCTCTTTGAATTTTTTTACGGTGTCTTTTCTTTTTCTTTCCCATTCTCCCTTCTTGTTTTGTTTTGTTATTGCTGTTGTTTGCTTACGTTTGTTTTACTAACTGCACATTTTGCAAAGCTAATACAAATTCGAAACAGCAAAGGTTTAATTTAATAATCATGTCAAAAAAAACTGAAAATATTTTTAATTTTAATTAATGCAAGTAGCTTATGCGTTAAAACTGAAGCTTGTCCGTGTTTTCTAGAATATTAGTTTTAGAAGATTCTGTGAATAACATCTCCATTTAATAAAAAAATACTATTTAGCACTGATAATCTGCACAGAAATGCACTTGATGTATAAGCAATGGAAATTTTTTTCTCTTAACTCATATTTATATTTAGTTATGTTGTAGAGACATTAGGTTATTTCGAAGCAGGACAGATGAAAAATGAGCAATGCCTTCGCCGGGACTCGAAGCTCGGACCTCTCGAATACGCGCCGAGCGTACTGACCACTACACCACGAAGGCATGCTAATAAGGCGGGATAAATACCTTATATACTTCCCCTTTCAAAGGGCGACTGGGGATTAAGGTACCCAATCGCCAAATCCTGGTGGTAAAGAATCATCATGTACTACCTTTCTTAGTTCGGGCGCCACTGTAGAGTCATTAGTTTATTTCGAAGGAGAAGACGTGAAAAGGGAGCAATGCCCTCGCCGGGACTCGAACCTCGGACCTCTCGAATACGCGCCAAGTGTGCTTACCACTACACCACGAAGGCATACTAATAAGGAGGAGAAATACCTTCTAATGTAGAAAAGGAAACATTTTGCTCTTCAGTTTATATGTACGGCCCTTGTAAATGGTTTCCAAGTTTAATATCAAATATCTCGATCAATTTTAATCGGACAAGAGTTAAACATTTTGTGTTTAATTTTCTATAACGAGTACAAAATTTCCCTAAATATAAATAAAGGGTCTGGGAGAATTAAATCCCTATTGAAAATTGTTAATAAATTTTTAAATGCTTAATTTTCATGGAACAAAAAAATTTTTCCTTTCAATAGTAGAATTTATTACACGATATCTCATTTATGTCATTGCAAGCATCAGCTCAGCGTCTATCGTTGCGTGAGTGGGCTCAGCGGGCATGCCGGTATGAAATATGGCAGTCCGTGGTATAAATACAGCGATAGTGGCGAAGTGTGAAAGTACCTCGTACCTCGATACATGCAAAGAAACCATAAGCAAGTGCCATTCGAAGCTAACAGACACAGGTTCTGTATCAGATGTTAAAAGATACGGTTACTTCTCAACATCCAGGAGAGAGGAAAATGTACAAATAATTCATGAAATGTTGACTCGAAGGCCTCGCGATATAGACACACATCTCGCGAAAGCGGTTTAACCCAACACACAAGGCCCACCAACGGCCGGGTAAAAACCGCTGAACACTGGTAATTAGGTCCGGGGTTCGACTTCTGGCGAAAGGGCTGGCTGCATGGGCGTTTTCGTTGTTTTTCCTATGCGTAACTTGTATACGAGCCAGTTTCTCTTAATAAGACCTGCACGAGCATCCATCCATTTTCGTCTAGTGCCTAATGGCGAAGCACGTAATAAATAATAATAATAATAATAATATCCGAACCGGGATGCCAGCTGAGCCTGCTCACGCAAGGTTAGAAGCTGCGCCATGGTGCGCTATTGATGTCTGCAACGACATACACACTCATACCCATAAATTAAGAATAATGCAAAATCAGGCAAAGGAAGAGTTAGAAGCAAAACAAATTTGACTTATTTGTAAAGCTTATTTATTAAACAAAAGGTAAAGAGCAAAAAAAGATGCTATATCTTTGATATTATTAAAAAAAATTAGCGATTTTTTCTGCCTGGAGCAAATTACAAAAAAAAACCTATTTACAAAAAATCAATATTACATGGTTGGTACGATTGTTAATACATTGTATGTCTCCCAGACGATGCAATACAATCCGTACAACGCCTAGGCATGCTGAGTATCAAATTATCGATCTGATCTTGGGGGATATTACACCACTCAAAAAGCAATGCTCTCCGAAGTTCCGGTAGACATGTAGGAGGAGGTTGACGGGCTGCAACTCGTCACCCAAGCATGTCCCACACGTGCTCTACTGGATTCAAGTCCGGTGAGAATGCTGCCAGTCCATACGGGTGATATCCTCCGACTGAAGGCATTCGCTTACGATGTTTGCACGGTGAGGACGGGCGTTGTCATCCATAAACACAAATTGTGTGCCCATGGCGCCCCGAAACAAACGTACATGTTCTTCCAGAATGACGTCCCGATAGATTTGGCTTTCATGGTTCCAATTTGAACATGCAGGTCAGTTCTGAAACCCAGAATAATTCCACCCCAAACGAACACTCCTGCACCACCGTAACAGTGTCGTTCAATGATGTTTTCTTGGTGGTAACGGGTACCTGGAGCTCTCCATATGAAAGTCCGGCGAGAATCAGACTGCAATCTAAACCTGGACTCGTCGGAAAACATCACACAGGCCCACTGTTGCGGTGTCCACAATATATGCTCTCTACTTCAGGCTAACCGCAGGCGACAGTGAGTTGAACGCATCTGACAGGTCTACGAGCATATAGACCAATCTGCCCTAAGCGTCTCTACACGGTCTGCCTTGAAATTGTCGTACCAGTGGTTGAAGAGAGCTGACGAGACAGGTCCGAGGCTGTGCTCCGCCTGTTTCTTTTGGCAGTAACTGCCAAATACCGGTCCTCATTCGGCGTTGTAACTCTGGGGCGACTTGTGCTATAACGTCTACTCACATTACCATCATCTTGGAATCGTTGCCAAAGCCTGGAGATGACACTCTGGGCAATTCCATGTTCGTCTGATACTTCCAATTGGGTACGCCCACATTCCAGACGGCCGATAATTCTACCACGTAAAAAATCATCCAAATGCGTCCTTTGTGTCATAACTATTCGGTTATTGCACTGAAATGCTTATAAAGCGCCTCGTCATTGCGACGTACCATCGGTGTCATCTGGTTACTTGCTGAAATTTGCATATGATTCTTGAAGATGTGTGTAGTGATTTTACAGGTGATATATTTATTTTAGAGTTCGATTTCCGCGTGACTCCGAATTATCCTTAATTTATGGACATAAGTGTTGTATGAGATATCATGTAGCAAATTCTATCCTTGTAAGGAAAATGTTTTTGTTTCATGAAATATAAGCAGTTTTCAATAGGGAGTTAATTCTCGGGAAATGTATAAAAAGTTAGATTACATGATTCTTATAAAAATGATTTATTTAAATTTTAAAAAGGCCAAACACGGATATTTACGTCATTTAAAACATTTCTGTAATTAGAAGTATATGTCCATGACCGACGGTTAAGAAAATAAATATCAGATAAGGAATTTTATAGAACCTTCTATTTTCGAATTTCTGACTACATGATAATAATTCAACTTATTATAACGATAAAATTAAACATAATTAATGTACACAACAATAAAAAAAGTTAAATGTACTTTCTCCGTTGAATTATATTCGTATGCTAACATAACAAAATTATTTTTTATTAATAACAAGACTTCAAATACCTTAAACACTACGAGTTAAAAGACGTGTAAGATATAACAAAATACGATAGCTGCAGTAAGAACAAATGGCGACAAACATTCCAGATTCGGTACTCTTCCCTAAAATTCATCTGTTCTCCCAAATTCAAGATCCTTCCATGTTACGTAACAAAGCCAAAATTCAGAAATCATAGCTTAGCAATACTCTGTACATCTATCTAGTATAAATACTACTTTGGGAGGCAATTACGTCGTTTCTTCACTCTTTTCCCTAGCTTCCGCCACTTCTAACGTACCTTCTATGCTCTGCTTGTTCGTCTAAAATGATGTCGCTCCCGTTAACCCGTGTATATAAGAAATTATCGCAATTGTTTATGATTAAAGAATATATTGTATACTTTTAAAATACCTGGATTCCTCCTACGCATTAAATCATGACATATATATATATATATATATTGCGCCAAAACGGGTGTTTTTTTAACATTTTGTATGTTACCTTTATTTATTAACCATCATGTTCTTCGCACTTTAAAAATAATTCAATTCACCGGCAATATGACAAACTATTTAAAAAGAGCATATCTTTAGAATTTCCGATACACAGTCTCGCGCGCTGGAGATAAAAATGTTTCTTTTTCGTACAGTGTTGCCATTGCTCGCTTTGAAATCGTTGAGTTTTTTAATTAAAAATTCGTTAATTATTATTAACGAATATATATTTAAAAATATATATATTCCTTAATATTTACAAAATATGAAATAGATAATACACTGGTTGCCATAAATTAAGGAAAAATCACAAAAATAACGACAATTCCCTCAAAAATAAGCCAAACCGTGTAAAATTTGAATATATTCCCAAGTAAGAGTAGCTGCGTAAAACTGCAATATGCAAATTAGTGGCGCTGCGTTCGGAATACGTCATCTGGGAAGACCATAAAAGCCCATGTTTGAGAGCAGGCCCATATATTTCACTGTGGTAGTAACATCAGAAATCTGAGGTAGCCAATTCGTCACAATGACCTCGAGGCATCATTTGCTTGCAGAACTACGATGAAGAGCCATTGGGAGACCAAAGACTGGACAAAGTCAAACAGAAGTGGCCAGATGGCTAAATGTGAGTCGTTCTGTGGTTTGGAGGCAATTTCAAACCACAGATTCGGCATCTACGAAATTCAGCCAAGGACGGGCAACTGCTACGACGAGCACCGATGACCGATATTTGACATTATGTGCACGCAGGAATAGAACAGCTAATGTGCACGCAGGAATAGAACCCCTACTCCGACTCTTCATAGATCAACCCCTGCTGCAGCCACCGGAAGGTTGGTGTCAACGTCAGCTGTGCGTAGAAGTCTTCACGAATGTGGTCTGTATACGAGGCGACCAGCCATTTGCGTGTCGCTCACGTCACGCCATAGGAGGGACCGTTTGTAGTGGGGAGGACAACATGTCCGCTGGACACCTGATCAGTGGAGGGCTGTTCTCTTTAAGGATGAGTCCAGGTTTAGTCTAGAAAGCGATAGTAGGCGTTATTGATCTGGAGAGAACGTGGAACCCGTTATCATCCGTCAAACGTGCGTGAAATAGATGCATACGGAAGAGACAGTGTCTGTGGGGTGGCATCTCTTTGGGTGGAAGCACAGACCTCCATGTCTTTCCAAGGGGAACCGTGAACGATCAGGTTTATAGAGATGACATCCTTGATGCTTATATGCGTCTATATGCCGGGGCAATAAGTGACGCTTTTCTGTTACAGGACGACAACGCAAGACCACACAGGGCTCGCATCGCAGATGATTAACTTCAACAAGAAACAATTACGCGCATGGAGTGGCCAGCTCGATCCTCGGACTTGAATCCTATCGAACACATTTGGGATGCTTTAGGAAGACGTCTAGCTGCTCTCAATCCGCCCCCTCAGACCCTTGCCGCGCTTGCAACTGCTTTGCAAGAGCAATGGCTCTCGCTTCCTATGGAACTGAAAGACCGCATAATTGAAAGTATTACACATCGCTGTATGTGCTGTATTGCTTCTAGAGGCGATCATATTCTATATTGAAAGTACTTTTCCTATAGCAAACTGACACCTTCGATTTGTTCATTTTATACATGTGCTAATTTCTAGACTACCATAATTGTTTGGTAATTTCTTTTTATGTTATTTGATATCTTACTATGTGTTGTATTTTGTGGGTAAGTTTCATAAAGTTCTACATGTAACTTTTTCAGTAATCGTGATTTTTGTGATTTTTCCCTAATTTATGATAACCAGTGTAAAACAAACTCCAAATTCCAAATGTGGGCTTCCAGATGCGCATATTCGAGTGGTGGACTATGTTATTCAAAATCTGGTGTTCGGTAGATACCGTTGTTTTTTCACAATGCGAAAAACACACATACATTCATTCAGATTCTTCATTATTTAATTCTTTAAATAAAGTGTACGGCTCTGATATTTCGTGGCAACAATTTGAAAAGTGAAAGGCCGTTTTACAATGGACGACGCAAAATATCAAAACGAAATTAATATCCCTTCCGGTCAAATTGCCCCTTTCGGCTCACAGTAAATATATATTAACGTACAGTTCACGCTAAATCTATAGAATAGGAAAAAAATTCTCTCTTGAATTATATTCGTATATTATTCTCTAAAAAGATGCGATTAATTATAAGAGTTGAACGATCTTATATTTTAAATCTAACGAAGTTCTAATGAATACAGATTCAAAATCCTCTCAGCGAGAAAATTATATAATACAACATAAAACAAAATGTTATGCATTCAGTACGGAAATAATTACATTTCAAAAAGAAATCATTCACAAGTTATTTTATTGAGACATTGTATACTAGAATTCAACATAATAATCATATATTCAAATTTATTTACACTCCAGTGTGAAATCCTGAATTTAATTTGGCACAAACCCGTCACGTTTATGAGAGTGAAACTTCATTTAAAATAACAGACTACTAAAATATTCGCTCTAGAGATTAAACTAAATATTTGTTATTTGTGCAACTGTGTTGTCGCAGACGGTTTAACTTTTATTTCTTTGCTATCTTTCCACATTCAACAATTATTTTAATTACTTACATTCTGAAATTTTGCGTCTGAACTAATATATGCATATTTAACAAATCTCATTGCGTTAGAACATAGAATCAATACAGTAATACAGTACTTTGCTTCTACATGACTTTTCTAAAATTTTGATTAGTCTATATTATTATTTAATTTAATTTCTAATACCTATGTTTTGCTGACTTAAGCTTATGATATATTTATATATTCATAAATCATTCTGAAATGTTATACTATTTTTATTTTTATTTTATGTTAGTTTTTACTGAGATATATTTTATGAGTAATTTTCAAAAGTCAGATCTTAACCAGATTTCTCCATTTTTACTTCCTTGTACGAAATAAAGGAAGTATTGTAATCGCGAAAATATTCGGGTATCCTATTTCAACGAAAATATCCATTTTGACCGTTATCGAATGCAATTTAACGATGTTTTTGTGCGATATCTGAACGTAAGGACAGAATAAAGGACTCTATTTTCCCCCAAAAATTGTAAAACTGATTTAAAATGTATTCAGAAGAGATTTTGTTTCGTGACGTACGTACGTATCTATGTACCTCGCATAACTAAAAACGAATATTCTCAGGACGTTGAAATTTTGTATATGGGACTGCTATAATATGTAGTTGTGCACCTCCCTTTTTTTGTTGCAATCGGTTGCACCAAACACATACTCTATATATATGCCCAATCTGTCACCCGGCTCCGTGAATTCAGTTCTTTTACTCTTATATGTTAATAAATTGCGTGTTTTTTGCTTTAAAGTGATCGAATTATGTTATTCTTATGTTTCGGTTAAGGGTTTTATGACTTTAGTTAATCTGCATGCAACATTTATAGAATTATCAACAATTTAAAAGTTTAAATGGCGCTGTTAAGCCTAACGAGGCGGCCATTTGTTTACATTTGAAACTTATTAGAATAGTGAATTAAAGCACTTTGTTAGTGTCTTTTTGCCGACTGGGACCAAAAGTAAACTTTTTAAGTTTCTTGCACGGAAAAATCTCCCTTCCTGCCGGTTGGCCGAATTGCTTGTTTTTGGGTAGAAACTTCAATTTTTAATGTAAATTGCTTTGCAACCGTTTTTAACTGCATTTTAGGTTTTCCTATATTTTACAGTTTTTAATGAAGATGTTCTGAGCATTAAGAACTGGACTAATTAAATGATAAGTAAATCTCTAATGAAATTCGACGAAATATGTTTAAATGGTTGCAGTTAAAATGTGTATAATTTAATGCGGCGTACAAAGAAATCATGCAGAGTCAACATCATATTTTTTACTTCGCGATGCAATGTATAGGTTGGCATCCACGTTAGGCTTAGGAAGAGTTGCGACTTGAACACTTCGGATGTTTTATTTTACTGTTTAAAAATACGGAGCTGTCTAACATTTTGTTCGCGTAACTGAGCAATGTGTATATATATATATATATATAAATTTAGAATTGCTGATGACATATGCTTAACGAAATCTGTTAGCCGAAAATCTGCTGAGATTCACAAGTGATAAGCGTCAATGACTATTCCTAAGGACCAGCACCCTTGACTGGCGTTAGCATGCTTCGATTTAATTTACCCCTCTGTGGCTACATTAAATTTATACGTATATATAATACTGGTCGGAACTGATTTTTGTTGCACGAACTGTAATACAAATCATGCAAGATTAGGAACCTCGTCAACTTAATATAATATGGTTGTTTGCTTTAGTGAATGACAGCGGACATCGACTGGAACAGTAAAAAGCTTTGATGGCTGGGTGTACACGACTGCAAAGAGTTAACTGTATGCCTAAATTAAAAATTGATGCTAAAGAATGGTGATTTATGGTTTGACCCAAAGCGGCCGAGTTGGTCATTGGTAGCAATCAGCATCGTTGAAGATCAGCAATGTCCTTCGACATTATTTCAGTATTAAAATCAATTTAAACTTACTACACAACAGCACTTACTTTATCTATTTGAAGATGTATAAAACATCGCATAATCCGTAACCGACAGAAAAGTTTTTGTTTAAATCCTCCCAATTCTTATATTAACTTTTTAAATTTATTATTCGGTGAATAATCAATAAATAATTAGAACAACCACGGAAAATTCAATTGCCTTTCTTAAATAAAAATGTAAGTAATAACAGTGAAAAGATGGAACGATTAAATATAAATTTATTTATATACAGGAGGAGAATAAACGTTTTTGTTCTACAAATTCTATTTCACAATTAAAGTGCTATCAACAATTTTATGTACCAAGTCGTTTTCTACAAGGATTAAAAATAAATCTAGGAGCAGAAAAACACCTTTTCTCTTATCACTTAAGTTGGGCACGTATAGCTAAATCTAATTACGTGAACGGTTCTTATTTGAAGTCAATCGCATTGCATTAAGTAAGCTTAATTGGCAGCGCTGCTTCTGTAAAGAATGGCTTCTTTCATTAACTTTAAAAACGCTGAAATTCTTCTAGTTGTTTTCCCTCCCCTTTCACAGTTCGGTTAATTCAGTAAAATAGTATTTTGGCACATTCTTGCTAATTTATCCTAACCTCAGAAACTGATTCCTTAAATTTCTTTTTCCTCTACAGTGGCTGTATATTTTTAAAATTCATTTTGGATTAATTTCTTAATTTTCAAGTACGGCATATAGTATTTACTTAAACGGATTTTTTCTGGAGATTTAAATCATGATTTGTTATTGATTTACATCGCATTAAGAAATTTACTTCGTTTCAATTTCACATAAATTTTTAAATATAATGAAGGAAATATCGCCGAGATTTTCACAGTTTTATGTTGGCAGTGTTCTGGAAAAATGCGATGTATTGGCCATTTGAGGAAAATATTCTATGTATTATGCGATCCAATCCAATAAGTGCACAACTATGTTTCGAATTAATAATGTCTTTTTTATTATTAAATATGAAGTTAATTTATTATAAAATAATGTTATAACATTTTTTTCTTGTACCATATGCCTTTGCAATTTTGGCTGGCTCATTTAAAACACTATAAGGTTTCATGATCTATATTTTTGATTTCAGGGAGTTTAATTCTTAAATTAGTATAAAAATCGTAATGCTTTCCAGGAAACTGGTTCATATATACGTGTTACACTGTTTATACGGGGTTTCAAGTATTTAAAACAAAAGCTTTTACTTTTAAGTAGCTCTAGCTAATATGGATTTTTAACCTTAAGTTTTAAGGTTTAGTGGCACTCACGCATATGACATTTGTGCATAAGCAGAGACACTTCGGCGCAACAAACATTCATTGCAGACGGTAATAGTAGTTAGGTTAGGTTAGGTTAGGTTAGGTTATGCAATAATGGCAAAGCACACGAGGGCTATCTGCCTAAAGGGAGAGATGCCTTCGTGGAGGACTTTCTAAGGGAAACTGGCTCGTATACACGTTACACATGGGGAAAACCACGAAAACGCCCATGTAGCCAACCCGTTCGCGGGATTCGAACCTAGGACCGAACTACCAGTGTTCAGCGTCTTTACCGCTCGGCCGCTGGTGGGCGGTAATAGTAGTTTGTGGAGTTTAGTGGCAGAAGCGCATAAAAACTATATTTTTATTATCTTTTGATAACTTGGAACACCAACAACAACGGCCATAAATGGAAATGTTTCCGTGGAAAATTGTATGAAGTATATTTCTGTTATGAATAATTTTTTAACCATTTCAGCTGTTTTAGTTTGTGATAAAGTATATGCAAATCCAAGCAGAAAAATTACCACCACTTTTTAGGTAAACTTAATTCCTAGTTTTTCCCTCCCTAACCGCATCTTCTTTAAAAGTGTAGTATGTATATAATAAAAACAGCTTCAGTACGGCTAATTGGTAAACAAAAAGAGATTTCATGAATCCTAATAATCTCAGCATAGAAACATATAGATTACTTAATATGATCCAATTAAAGAGATGTCTTAATAACAGGTGCTTCATTTTTGATATTTTAAAAGGAAATGTAAAAGGGCACTATAACATTCAAAGTAAATAAATAATTATGAACATGACCTGAATTTAAAAAAAAATACACAAGATTACGTTTATAATTACAAAGAAATGGTAAATAAAAATGTCAGAGTAACATCGGTAATAATTTTTTTTAATCGATTACAAAAAATTTACAAGTGTTTTGCGAGAAAAATTAACTCCTCTTCCTCCAAACGTATTGTTACGAATTTTGCATAAATGTAAACAATTTTAGTGAAATTATATGTGAAATTTTAGTATCTCTTGTATAATGTAACTTGAAATGCCTCAAAAAGAAGCGAAGCTCCGCCGGAAAAATAGTGTTACAGGGGGCAAGTCCATTTAACATTGAGTTAAATGGCTATTGGCGAGATAACACCAAACTGACGGTGGTTCTAGCAACTAGTTTTTGTCGCCAAATTAGGTGAGAAATCGCCAAAGATCGCCGAACTTGGCGACACTTTAATCCGATCCCTGTATAACTGTAATTGGTCTGATCCCTATATGTAATGGTGTGCGGCCCTATATGTAACTGTAACTGTATATACCTTCCAGCAATTTCGAGAAATAGAAGGTACTGGAAATTTCTCGGCGTACGGGGGAAAACTATATACGACCGATTTAGTTCAGATTTAAGTTCAGCTCAGAGATTGAGAGATCACTGTGCAATTTTACGCAGTGAAATTTTGTATATTGTGTGTAATGTTCTTAATAGCTTAAAGTGGTAACTGATTGTTCTTTGCCAAACTGAGAAGAACTGTATGAGTAATTTTGTGAAAAGTTCTAGAACTTTAAAGTATATCTTTTGCGAAAGTAAATTTTATCAAGCTATCGTCGGCACATTCAATCCATTAAGAACCCGCACGCACGTTACAATGTGTTTAGCAACCTAAAAACCTAACAACTAAAGAACGAATAATACGGAATCATAAATTAAAAAGACCGCAAAAATCTCTTATCGTTTATCTCTTATCGTACAAAGCTTATATTATTGCATTTTTATGACGTATTTTATTAGTACAGTCTCCGAAGTAATAACATAAGTTACAATCCCGAGTCTATAAATATTAACTAAGAATAAAAATTGTGGTACTAAATAAAAATAAATGAGTTCATTTTATTTCATACCGCACCAGCAATCATTAAATAGAAATATTTCTATTGGTTGCATTTTGCTGTCACTTTATGGAACAATATATGAGAAAGAATGGAAACATGAATAGGTTTTTCATACTTCTCCTTATCCCAAACAATTCTTCTCTAATTAAGGATACTTTTAGAAATATAGCAACACTCACCTGAAAAAGAAAGAAACAAATATATAGTGACTGTAGTAAAATATCAAGTAATCTTAATCAAAAATGTTTGTACAAATTATATAAGAAACATAATTAATTAATTATTAAAAATAACCCATAAAATAAAACGTGATAAAAACGTATATGTTATTTTTGTAAGCTTCTAGATGCTTCTCATCAAGTTGCACATTTGACTCCATTAGAAGTCAAGTTCAGAGCTTTCACCAAAGTGACATTCATTACTACATTGTATAACATCTCAAAGATACTTTTGTTGAAAGCATAAATGTAATTTATAGAATGGGGCATCAAGATTTGAGTAATTGATGACAACACTTGATGAAGAATTAAAAAAAAAAAACAATTTATTTACCAGTATTACATAGGACAGTTCCAAAGACACGTTTACAGTTGACGAAAAACTATGATAAATACGCTGCGCAGCACAGTGTTCAGGATATAACGGTAAAGACAACTTCACTGCAAAGCTCTAAAGTTCAGCTCCTGACTCGGTCGATCGTTCTCAAGTTAATCTCTGAACTCAAGGCACTATTACTACACTACTGATTTCAAGATACTACTTTGTCCCAAGACAGGCAAAGTATATATAGTTTCTACTTACCTTCGAGTATATTCCCGAGGAAACTGCTATGAATGCGTTTTAGAATAGTTTCTCTCTGCCCATGACATATCATCAAATTTTGTCGCCAAATGGGCGATTTCGCGTCAAATTTGGCAACCCTAACTTTACGTGCCACTTTCTGACAACCATAATCTCGCTTATAGGGAAAGGAACCTCACCGCAGCTGGGCCTTTCGCAACATTATGCTGTTGAGAAAATAATGTTTAAAGTTCAGGAGTTTTAATTATGTATTTCATTTACTAAATATCACCTGTACTTTTTTAAGAAACACTGCTTGCTATATTTTAAATCCCACGTTCTTAAATTCGTTTTTCATTAAACGCACTTTCAAATTTTACTTTTAATTTTAAAAAATGTTAATAATTTTTTTTTTCAATATTATTTTTTTTTAATTACTCAGATGAAGAATTCGAGAAATTCGAAAGACTCAAGAACCTTTTAGGATTCAGATTCAGATTTCGTAAAATTTAGCATTCGCCCCATTTGCATTTTTAAATCACTGATATATTGAACACAATGCAGAGAGTAAATTCTAAGTCCTGGCTTTAAATTCGTGACAGTCAAGGCATCCTCACCTCAGATTATCAGTGTATAAGTGATACCTACTGAGGCTTACCCATGGCCCATCCCAAATAAAATTCTTAGACGGGTATTTCGTGATGCATTGGTAAAAGAGGAAATTTTTGATTCTCATAGCAGAGACTTACAAAGATTCCAAGAGTTTAACTGTGCTTATGATTAACTAAACTGATTTCGTCAAGTAGGAACGCTTTGTCGACAATGCAGTAACAACGTCTTTTCTCCTTCAAGTTATTTCTGGTGTAGGGTTGAGAAAATACAAGTGAAAAACACACAGAAATGTAGATAGAGAGAGATAAAAGAACGAAAAATGCAAGACTTCATCAGACTGAGACATTCTTGACAAAGAGTTCCATTTACATCACCAGAATTATGTAACAGTCATAAGACATGGATTAATCTAGAAATGACGCAGTGCAGATAGAGGTTACTATTTTTAGAATTGAGAAGGGAAATTTACGTTGCTAATTTAATCTTTTATGTATTCTTGATTTTTCTTACATATATATATATATATATATGTAAGAAATATATAATTAGTGTCGCATCAGCAGCTCATTAAGTATATATATAATTAGTGTCGCATAGCTGGGCTCTGCCGTTCTTAATTTTCGAGAAGGCTTTGGTAACTGAGAGCCTTTACTATGGAATTTCGAATTAGTTGAATAGGAGCTCCGTTATTTAGCTGAATACGAGGTCCGAGTTTCTAAATTTTTCAGAGAAAGTTAATTTTAG
>KK113214.1:145096-158129 GCA_000611955.2 Stegodyphus mimosarum
TTCTCCCTTTTTCTGTTGCATCCATTATTATTTACGCGGCCTGGCAAAGCATTACCATAGTTTATAGATCTAATTTATCATTAATCCTGTTTAACATTTTGGCTCAGAGGTTTATCATTAGATGCGGTATAAGTTCTTCAGTTTGCCTTTGAAATTAAAAATTTACTTAACTAATTTTAGCAATTTAAAAGCAAATGAAAATGCATTTTAATTAATTTTTAATACTATCAACTAGCTCAGGGGAACAATACATCTGACTAATAACTTTTATAAAAATTTACATGATTAATTTAATTAACAAAAATATTTTTGGCACACTTTTAACATACTTTGGCGCCGAATAATCGTTTGTACGCCACTTAATTACAATAAATTTCCCAATCTGTTCAGATTCCATTACTATTATGAGCAAAGAAAGATGTTAAATTAATACAGCCAATAACAGATTTAATTTATCAGAAATATAATTCATATGGTTTATAATTATCTAATTTACAATAACGTCATAATATATATACTTTAGTATTTTAATTCATGAAAGATGTTTGTAATGTTAATATTTGTATTTACCTTTGCCTTTATTTTTCTTTACGAGGTGTTGCAATTATTGCCGTTATTAATATTATATTTACTGCTGTTACTGCTATCAAGTAACTATTTCGCTCCAAAAACTATGCAGTACCCCTCAGCATTTTGAAAAGGGGATCTTGTTTCTACATGATTAGTGTCCAAATTGTTCGAATGACTTTGAGAGCTTTCATGTCATCCTAATGCCACAAAATTAAATGTTCTAAACTTGAAAACTCCTTTTACAGAACAGTTTTAAGCGTATCCTTTATAAGGTATTTCTCCCGCCTTCTCAGAATGCCTTCGTGATGTAATGGTCAGCACACTCGGCGCGTATTCGAGAGGTTCGAGTCCCGGCGAGAGCATTGCTCATTTCTTCTGTTTCCTGACATTAAAAAATACCTAATAAATCTACAGTGGCGCCCGAACTAAGAAAGGTGGTGGATAATAATTCTCCACCACCAGGATTTGGCGATTGGATTCCCTAATTCCCAGCCGCCCTTTAAAAGGGGGGAGTATATAAGGTATTTCTCCCGCCTTCTTGGCATGCCTTCGTGGTGGCAGTAGTCAGCACATTCGACCCGTATTCGAGAGGTCTGTGGTTCAAGTCTCGGCGAGGGCACTGCTCATTTTTCCAGTCTCCTGCTTCAAAATAACCTAATGTCTGTACACCTTATTAAAAAACACCTTTCGAAAAATAATAAATTAAATAGAAAAACCTCAAGATTTTAATCAATTCATGTCTTTTATACTAACCCCACATTTTAAATTTACAATAATCAGCATAAATAACAATGAAAAAAATGCTAATAATTAATTCTTATTTACTGCATTAAATTTCTAATAATTCAAAGATTTTTCAGGCAGCTGAATAACTTTATGGGAAGAATTTTAAAAAACGTGTATTTTCAAATACTTATATTAAAGTATGAGTTGGATATTGCTTATATTTAATGTACATCTTTAATATTAATGTACTGAGTAATACGTTTCTTTGGTCTGACTTTTCATTAAATTAGGAAAGGCTTTAAAAGGTTTTTTTTTTTTTTAGGGCTTTAAAAGGTTTTTTTTTTTTTTTTTAACAGACAATAAATTACAAAGGGTTCAACGTCCTTTGTAATTCAAAGTGGGGGTGTCTTGTTTAGATTCAAAACTTTTTTTCTCACGCCAACGAAGCACAAAACACGAGGAGTCCTTTAAAAACCTGAAAACAAATCATAAAACCAACGCGGCGGAAAACGAAAGGAGTTAAAAAAAAATCCGAAGTAGGGGAACAAAAAAGAGGGAGGGGGGAAGCGAAAAAATCGAGGCAGAACAGAACGAGAAATAGGAGATCACGATCCCATGTAATGAGATACTCTCGGTCTTACTATTTCCTCTACTTCTATTTTCAGGGTTACCACAAAATAAAAATTGCGTCTGCTTGGCGAAAAGTTTCGTTGCAAGAAGAGCGATAACCGCATCGATTTGTTGATCGCTAATACGCCAATCTGTAACGAGCTTAGCTCTCTGTTGTTTATATATTTCTTTTGATATTTTTTTTTAAATCATTTTAGTATGCGTGGTAAAAAGCTAATTTTTGTTTTAGTTTCATTTTTCTTTTGCAAATGGGGTGGAAAAAAGACTACACTTCTTTTTTTTCCCATTATTTTTCTGTCGAGTAAAGCATTGGAAAAAATACGCAAAAGTAAATCAAAGGAACATACAATTGATGGTTGGTTGTGACCAAATGGTCAATAGCAATCTTCTAAATAAGAAATAACAACGACGTTTTCGGATTTATTTTCTGTTTTAGCGGTGGTGTTTCTTTCGACTTAGGCTTAGTAATTTAAGGAACCTCTTTTTCCAAAGCTATTTGTTATTTCATTTTTTTCTCTTTAAATAACAAACTAATTTTTTTTCTTGGATTAATGTAAAAATGAAAGATTTAAAAAGGAAAGGCAAGATCGGATTTTTTTTATGCAATCGTATTGTTCCATTTTAAGCGGATGCGATAAATTTAACGAAGTGTTAGAAAATGAAAAACATTCTTGGAAAAAAATCAAAATTAAAATCATTTTTGAGTTCATATGAGAGTCAACAGCTGTACAATAAGCTAGAAGTTTAAAATAAAAAATAAATTATCCATTAACTGCATGACTTTTTGAAGAATAATTTTGAGGATTTTTAGTTTTAATATGACAAATATGTTCAGAAATATGATTAAAAAATAAATCAAATTTTGAAAAAAATCATAATGAGCGATTTTTTAAAAAATAACATATTTCAATTGCGCCTTCAGTTTCATTAAAGTTTAAATGTGTATTTTATTAATGATTTTAAAAAATACATATACAATTCAAGCATTTTTATGTATAATTAAAAACAGCATTTCAATTTTTTGAAAGCCTAAATGTTTATTCTATTGACAATTTCAAACGATACACATCTATAGTAGAAAGGTATGACAGCACATATTGCTTTTAAAATATTAAAACATTTGTGAAACTGACAAATCTGATACTAGTTCAAGAACTTCTATGAAAAACAGAGCTATCGAAATATGTTGCCTTTTGGAAGCAAAAATAATTGTTATATGTTTTTAAACAGGTAATTACAAGCTTATATTACATTCGAACTTGACAGGATGAGTAGAAGATTAGAAAAATGCAGTTTAATGTTGAAAGACGGAAAAAAAGTGCAACAAATTTTGGATTTATTAATTAGATTGACTCATTGGCGAAATCTCACCTAAAGCAGTGGTCCTCAAACATTTTTCATGCACCACTTTCAATATTGCCTCAAACCCAATCCAAAACGTGAGAAAAACATATACAGTTTTATTTAGATTTAGATTATTTCTAACGTGTTTTATAAATTAAACAACAAAAAGTATAGCAAATAGTAGTAAAATATAAATATCAAAACTTGAATAAAAGCAGTTTCCGAGATTCATAAAATAAAAATAAATACTTAACAGCTAAATAAAAGGCTAACCGCATGCCCTCCTGAAACTATGAAACCACCCCAGGGAGGAAATCCCCTCCTAATCGAAGTCCTAAGGTGGCTGATGTCTTCGTAAAGAACTTTCTTAGGCAAGCAACTTATGCCTCAATTACACATGGGAAAACGTCAAATTTCCCGTTTAGCCATTTCCATTGCTGAAAACAGAACTGTGTGTAATTAGGACTAGAACTGGTACATTGTCCCATCGGGGCAAAGGACTGTTGCCATTAAATACGATTTTGCGCCAATTTAAGAAAAGCGTGACGTCACAACATACTCGAAACTTTTACCATTCGTTTCATGTAACTCCGGCTGATTCTGGATGAGCCACGTAGAATCACATTTGTAGTTGTACTCCAGTGTATTTACAGCCGGTTGAGAGAATTAATATATATTGTATGGGTAAAAGAGCAGCTGGCTATGGCTGACGAAATAGTACAAGATTGGAACAATTACTTGCGGGTAGTTTTGTATAAATAACATTCTAAACAGAACTTCCGATAAATTCGGAGGGCCCTTGCAAAATAACAGAGTAACTAGAGGCTGTTTGGTGAATTGCGCAAACAAACTAGCAAATGTTTCATTAAGGCTTGCAGATAAAAAAAAAAGTACAGCTCAGAATTTCGTAGGAATGATTATCGCAACTTTGACGTGTCTTTCGCCAACTTTTACGATCGACGGGATAATACGTAAGTACTTTATAATTATCTAGATTATGGCAAAGTACTCGAGATCTATATTCATAAGAAAGGAGGTGCCTCTGTACAGAACTTTTAAGTGACTTAAAAAAAGGGTTTACATTTTTAAGGGTGGTTATTTGAATATGGCACAGGCGCGAAGGCTAATTGTTTAAACTGGTTTGGTTCATCCGATTATAGTAGAGATCTCCAAAGTATCAACTCTTATTGTTATTTACGTGATCCAATACTGTAATGTGTTACTCAACAGCTTGTGTCATGTAATTTCGCCTAATTTTATGTTAATATCGTCTTATATTCAAATGTAACAGCACCAATGTATCATTCCAGTGTTTCTTAGGAGAAAAAACATACAGTCAATTCCAGTTTTTCGTTCAAAAAGTTTATCCCCCGATCCTTTTGGAGCAGGCATAGAACAAAAATTAAGATTTAAATAAAATCACCACTGAAAATTTCTATGAACCAAATTAAAACTTTAGTGTGAAAGTACGAAAGATAACACACGAAATTTGTGTGTTATTCTTGTAAAAGTATAATGAGAATTTTTTACTTTTTTGTACGAAGTAAGGGAAGTATTGTAATCGCGAAAAATTTCGGATATCATATTTCAAAGAAAATATGAATTTTGACCGCTCTCGAATCCATCTGAATTATTTTTTTAGCGTGTCATCTGTATGTTCGAACAGAATAAAGGAATCTTTTTCCCAAAACGGATTCAGGAGAGATTTTTTTTTTCAGGACGTCTGTACGTACGTATGCATGTATCTCGCATAACTCAAAAACGAGTAACCTCAAAACGTTCAAAATTTGTGTATGGTACTGCTATAATATGTAGTTGTGCAACTTCCTTTTTGGTTGCAATCGGCTGCATCAGAAGTCTGCATATATCTACCGACTCTGTTACCCGACTCTGTGAACTCAGTTGTTTATTCTTATATATTTGTAAATTGTACGATTTTTGCTTTCGAAGCGACTCAGTTATGTTGTTCTTATATTCTGGTTAAGGTTTTTATGACTTTAGTTAATCTGCATGCAATAGTTGTAGAATTGTCAATAATTTAAAAGTTGTTTAAGTGCTACTAAGCCTAACGAAGTCGTCATTTGCTTGCATTTTAAACTCTTGTTTTGTTTGAAGATGTTTTGAGTTTTTATGTATTTTTTTGCCTTGCCGCGAAGTGAGAACTGAATTGATTGAATGAGAACTATATCTCTAAAAAAACTCGAGTAAATAAGTTTAAATGAAGTGCGGCTAAAAATGTGTCTAATATAAAGGACATCTGAGGAAGTCACGTGTGTCCACATGAGATTTTTTATATAGAGTGTTACTGTATTTCACTCGCTGTAAATTTAGAAACGGTTGTATAATATTTATATGTTTTTTAAAGAACGTGCATGACAGGCGACGCATTTCTAGATTGCCTGTTATATAAAATAGTTAATGTGTATGTTATTTGCCTTTTTTAAATTTTGCAAAATTATTTTAAAGAAACACCTGGCGGGCCGAATCATTACTGCTCGCGGGCCAGATTTGGCCCTCAGGCCGTAGTTTGGAGACTCCTGGTCTAGGGCACTGAAAATATTGATGCCAGGTTTACACGACCTCTCCATTGTAACAGCCGCATGTGCTCGGACGGAACATATAGTTAGCCAGAGCAATAAAGCAACGAATTCAAAATATCAAGAAAAGATGAAATTAAAGGAGAATGCCTACTAAAAGCAAACGGCGCAGGTATGCATGTTCTTTATTTAAAAAGATAATCCATTCAGGCATTTTAAACGCTCAGTGGAAACAGCAGAACTTTCCTAGTGCTAATAAAATAATTTTAATTTCCAAGTCATTCGTACATCAGCTGTTTAAATATAAACTTTAGTCAGACTCTTTAAAATCACAATTAAACACTAAGAAAATTTTTTAAACTTTCAGCAACAGACACAAACATGGAAATCCATAACATCGAAATCGACTTTTTCTATGATAAATATTCACCCATAAATGTTCTTACTTAAGTCACATGCTTACGTACTTGCAATCAGGTTCTTAAAAATTCCAGTTTAATACTTGAAAAATGTAAACTTCTCAACTGCAATAAGAAATGTAAAAGCCCATAAAAAACCTAAATCGATTTTTTATGATAAATATTCATCCAAAAAATGTATAGAATATGTAAACTAAAAAAAAAAAACGGGCAGTGAGTTTTTCAGGATAAAAAATTCTTGTACTTTTATGTTAATGGGCTGTCATGAGCCAAAATTTCCGCTAAAGTGCCAAATATGGTAACCTATTCATATCGAGGATGAATTTTTACAATTCTGTGGTATTTCTTTAAGCTAAGCAGATCAGAAAATAAAACAACAGCTTCGTTCGCTCCATGTACACGACGATCTGTTCTTGCTTAAAAAGCTTCAGCTAATTGCATAAAGTCCGCACATTAAGTGTTATATATAAAATATTTATTTTTTACATGAAGCTTTGTGTACCATTAAGATTGCCGCTCTCCAATTACATTTTGCAACAAAGTGTGTGTTTAGTGCTAAGGGTGCTCCGTTAAGAGAAAAGTACTAAAAATACTTCATCATGTATTTAATACATAAATTTAACAGGAAATGACAATTTTTCGAATTCTATCACGCTAAATTTCCTGAAATGCAAATCAGTAACACGAAATAACAATTGTATCAAACTTACATGAAAATAGATCAACAAATATTTCACTTGTTTTTCAAACAAGTATATACAGCATAATGTTTCAAAGCCTAACGATTCTAATAAATTGTTCTTTAATAAGAAATCAACTACGTTATAATACGCATTTTAAACACACTTTTTACTTTAAAATTTACGAAAACAAAATAGGAAATAAACTTGCAAATAAAAGAAAAAGGTCTATTATCGATTAAAGCAACAGAGTGCTATATAAAAATAATAATGTTGTCATCTAATAAAAGGAAGTCTTTTAAATAAAACCCAAATATATGGAAAAAACGAGTGAAAGAAAGTGGCACTTTTCTGTTAAACACATATCACTTGGTGATTTTTTAGTTTCCGCGTATTTACTTGATGCCAGGTGTCGCCAATTTGATTTGGCGTCTTTCCTGACGATAATTATCTCTATAACCATCACACGCGCGATCATATTTTTCATTGTCTCTCTTTCTTTTCCCCTCTCTGCCGGAAGACATGAAGAAATAGTTACTCGGTTTCCTTAGGAAAGAAATTTCTTAATGGCGTACATATTTTTATATTCGCTATATTATATCTTTAAAAACAGCCATAAAATAGTTATCATAACAAAGGAGAAGTATGTAAGTCCAGATAGTGTAATTTCCAAAAAGAAAAAAAAAAGTACCGAATATTTCCAATTAGACATCTCATGATTTTAACACATATTTATTTACATTAATCACATCAAAAAGTAGAAAAACTATTCTTAAGAACTATGTTTATGAATTTTATATCGCTTAATGTACTACTCAGTCACCTTCCAGATTAAATTTGAAAGTATCTTAGGCTTTACTGAATAGCAAAATGTTGGCGCGTGGAAGATAAAAGTATTTTATTTCCGGCCGCATCAACACATTGCTTTCATACAGCCGAGTTAGTTAATTAAAATTGAAAGATAAATATTTTACATTTTTCCGAATGTAACAAACTCGCTCGCTAGGGATAAAAATTTTATTTCGAACAGTGTTGCCACTGCTCGCTTTCAAACCGTTGACTTCGTTAATCAAAAATTTGTTGAAGTTTTACAAAATCTGAAATAAATAATAAATTCGAAATTTAAAATTCGGGCTTCCAGATGCACATGTTCGAATGGAGGACTACCTTATTCAAAATTCGATGGCTTTAGGTGCCGTCGTGTTTTCGCAATGCGAGGAACATACATACAAACATGCAGTTTCTTCATAATTTAATTTCTTTAAAAATAGTCAGGGCGATAATATTTAGTAGCAACAATCTGAAAAGTGATACGCCGTTTAAAAGTGAACCAACACAAAATCTTATTTCTAGACCGTTAGCCCATTTTGGGCTAAAAAAGACTGAGTTCGAATAACTACCGCCATGAAATTAAAATGCGGTTCGAAGCTGAAATGCCTACACAGCCTTCACCCATACCGCAAAGAACGAATATAGCACCGAAAATGCGTGGCACGGTTTTAACAGAAAGTACCATTTAATATTTAAAATATATTTAAAACGTTAAGTTATAATCTGAAAGATAAATATGTATTATGTTTTACAGAAATTACAGATATTATACCCTGTAAACTAGCAACGGCTTCTTACTTCACGTGATTTCTTTCGATCGCTTAAGATACTAAAAAACAATAGGTATTTAAAAACGTTATTTTCGAAATAAAAGGGTTTGCATGGTATTACCACCAGGAAAAATGATTCACTGGGTCGAAAGAATAAGCTATAGCAAGACACATGGTCATCAGGTGGAAGGTTAAGTGCTCTTTGGTGTGAGGCCATTTAAAGCTGAAGAAGTACAATGAATTTTCATTTGAAGGAAAAAAATTCAAGCTGCACCAGAGGGAATAAACTATCCTCAACAAAAAAGTCTTAAGAATTCGCCTTATGCTGTCGACTTCCTTATTTCTATACCTTATTAAATATTTGGCGTGCATTGAACAAACAAGGTAAAGTTGAAAATATGAAATAAAATTTGAAAAAATAAAATATAAATAAATAAAAAATATGACGTCTCTCAGATTTCTTATTATGCCCAAAGGGTCTTTTTGAACGTTTTGTGTGTTACCTTTATTTATTAAATATCCTGTTCCTCGCATTTAAACCATAAAATTCAATTCAACAGCATTATTAAAAATATTTAAAAACAGCATATCTTTAGAATTTCCGATACACAGTCTGGCGCACTGGAGATAAAAATGTTTTTTCTTTCGTACAGTGTTGCCATTGCTCGGTTTGAAATCGTTGAATTTTCTGAAGATAATTTTTTTTTTGTTTTGGGGGGAGGTACAGTGTTGCCATTGCTCGCTTTGAAATCGTTTTTTTAATCAAAAATTCGTTCACAAAATATGAAATAGATAATAAAACAATTTCAGAATTCAAAATTCGGATTTCTAGATGTCCATATTCGAGTGGAAGACTACGTTATTCAAAATTTGATATCTCTAGATACCGTTTTTTCTCAATGCGAGATACATTTCATAACTTGATTTCATTAAATATAATGCAGGGCTCTAAGATTTGGTGGCAATAATTTGAAAAGTGAAACGCTGTTTTATAGCGGACGACGGAAAATGCCAAAACGAAATAAATAGCCCTACTGGGCAAATTGTCTCTTTCGGCTAACAATTCTATTTTTATGAGAATTAGCAACATATAAAGTAAACTTTTTTATTATTATTTTGTACTTGTTTTTATCAAGGCAAGACACTTGAAAAGTTAAAATAACTCTCATAATTTTTTTAAATATAACTTTAAATAACAAATATAACAAATACAATTAACAAAAATAACGTAGCGTAAATGGTTTTCAGTAACTAATATTAAATGGCTAAAGCAGAGACTTTCATAGGTGGTTTGGTTTAATTTAGCTGAGTATAAGAAAGCATGCGAGAACTAACTATCTATAAGCATCATGATGCCTATCATGATGGAAGACTTCGAGGAGAAATCAGTTTGTATTCACATTATGCATGGGAAGACCTAAGTAAACATTCACGTAGCTGGCTCGCTGGGAATTCGAACCCGGATCGAACTACTTGCGTCCAGCGGTTTTATTCATTAGTATTACAGACTATCATTTGCAGACCATCCGAATTCTCATTTGGATTGGATTATATCAAAGCATACTAGGGCCATCTGCTTAAGGGAAAGGGTGCGTACGTGGAGGACGTTCTAAAGAAAACTGGCTGGTATTTACTTGAAACGTGAGGTTATTTATTAAACTGCTTTCGTTTACGGCAAAGAACACGAGGGAGGCCTAAGAAGAGGTATGCTTTCGTGGAGAAAATCACGAAACTTCGCATGCAAGCAACCCCTTTAGGATAGTTGAATCTGGGTCGAACCATTAGTGTTCATATCTCTAGCTAGTCTGCCACTAGTGGGCAGTTCATTGATAAATTACAATTTGCATAGGTGAGGGAGTTAGAACCCAACAACGGTCGAGCTGTAAGACCACTAACCACTGGAAATCCTGGCGATAGGGCTGGTTGCACGGGACTTTACGCCACATATATAATTAGCTGGCCCACCAACAGCCGAGTGGTAAATTTCTGAACACTGGTAGTTCGATTCGGGGTTTGGAATCTGGCGAAAAAGCTAGTTTCATGAGCGTATTCGTGATTTTCCTTATGTGTAACGTGTATACGAGTCAGTTTCCCTTAGAAAGTGCTTCACGAATGTATCTCTCCCTTTAGGCAGATGACCTCCAGTGCTTCGTTATAATTAAGCAAATTAATCTACACATAAACAAGATCACAAAAACGCCTTTATAGTAACTCTCGATGCGATGCTTCTTAGTATTCTATCTTGTAAAGATTGAAAACCACAACTGCTGCTAGATTAGCATGTACTGCCATTCTTTGGCACTCTGCAGAGCTAATTCAAAAATATTTTGATTCAGACGGCAAAATTGAAACTGAAGATTTTTACCAAGAGTACTCAAACTAAAATTTTTATGAACCGCTAATAGTAATGTGATACTGTGTCGATCTGTTGAGAAATAAGGTAACTTCATCATTTTTTAATCTATTACTTTTTTAAGACCAATTACTCTCACAATTATTTATTACTTTTTAAGTTACCTTTCTTTTCTCTTCTTATACGAGTCATCGTCAAGTTTAAGATGCAATGAGCTATCTCTTCTTCTTCTGTTGGTAACAATAAAGACGTAAATTTGTAACATCTACACCTGATATTGTTGATTAGGGTCTTGGCCTTAGCAGCCCAGCAGTAAAGTCGGTACATACTTGAGATCGGAATTCAGACATGGGCGAAAACGTTGTTTGCAAGGGCAGTTTCGTGGTTTTCTGCATTGTGACATAAATACGAAACAACTGCTCTTATAAAGTCTTCTACGAAGTCATATTTCTCCTTTGACTGATAGCCCTCGCGAGCTTTGCCATAATCAATATAAACCAAAACAAATTAAATTGAGAAATATAAAATTAATTTAAGTTCTTAAATAATAACAGTTTATTTTCTTCATAAATGCATGAAAAGTGTAATAAAATAATTTTAAAAAATTATCTCAAATTTTTTATTATAAATGTAACCTCAAAAATTCCGTAACAATTATTATAAATTTAGTTATGGCAATTTTTTGCTTTTCTTGTTCATTCGATTCTCGTAAGTCATTGCAGTTATATCTTTTCTAATTTTCATTAACATTTCTGGGCAAATACATGGAAATCATCCAATTTCATCGATCGTATTTCATTAATTACGTTATTATCAGACACTTAGATAGATAACGACAGTTAAAAAATTTATAATTTAGAAAACCCTGACAAGGGGAAAAAACTTTCTAATGCCATTATTAGCCAAACGGAATATATTTATATCTATTTAAAGCTCATAATTCTCAAAAGCATTTATTATTTTACGACTAACGCTAACCATATTCCACAGATTATTACGAATAATTAAATAAAGCACGACAAAGACAAATTAATACGAAGTTAAAGCCATAACGAGAATTTTCCATCCAACAGAAAGAATTGGGAACACTAGCTCACGAATTCAGGGCAAAGAGTAAAAGATAACGAAGTACAGGTATAGTTGAAAAGTCTATTAAGACACAAAAATAACAATGACAGTGATGGATCATACGACACTCATACACATGGATGACAAAAAAGTAAAAAATAAATCGCATGATTATCGCAATGGCTAGAGTTGAAACTAGATGATTAATGGCTCACTATACCTTCAACAACGTAGTTGAATGATCTCGTAGCGCACGTTTTGTTTTTATTCTAAGAGATTGTTAGACATCCATGATACTCTAAATGGAAGCTAATTTTCTTTTTGACTAAAAAAATTTCTTTAAGTAAAAATTCATTGTTTGCTGCATCAATTTTTTATGCGTCTTGAAGTAGCAATTTCATGTACAAGGGTAGAGGGAAACTATGATTTTTAGTGCTGTTACTTCATAAACTCCTTGTCCCACCATAGGTCCATTTGTCCCACCCTTTGGGGAAAATATACGCTGCAAGCCACGTACGCAGGCTGTTCAGTGAAACTTGAATAATTAAGTCTGTTAATTATTAAGCAAGTGAACGTATCTTCAGTGGCGCTAATTTATGAAGAAATAATATCATGGATTTTTTTCTAACACTCGTCTTTGCAGTTTTGAACACCTTAACTTGAAATTGGTTAAAATGGCTATTTTTTTAATAGCGCAAATCTTACTAAATGGCGGCAACCCAGACGACGAACAAAGCTTAATAAAAAGAATAAGTAATCTATGCATGATAAATATAACATGCACAACGCTTAACGTGCGCAATGCGAAGGTTGTACGCGATGCCGAATTTGTGCAATTATTATTTTTTTTGAACGCAAACATATTGCTTTGCACATGTACAGAACTAAACTCCCCAAGCACATCGATATGTTTTCCTTAACATTTTTACCTATCTAAATTTTCATTTTACTTTTAAATATTCCCAAACCTAGACCTTTTTTTTTCGACGGATAATCTTAACTTTTGCTCTTTTTGAACTTAATCTTTTAGTTCAATTCTTTCCAGCTTTACCGCAGGATTTTTACATTATAAATTTTTTAATTCCACAATTACTATTTTTTATGT
>KK113214.1:158172-177002 GCA_000611955.2 Stegodyphus mimosarum
ATATATATATTTTGATTGAACAGCTATTCATGACGCGACATAAATAAGCAACCACATTTGACGCTTTAGACTGGTGTCCCGTTAACAGAAAAGTTACCCTTTAAAGTTATTCTGTAATTCAAAGATTTCAGATGCATTTTTTTTTCACAGTTCAAGCAATTTGCGAAACATCTGTTGATAATCTACAGCGACAATTTTAATCAGGAATACCGTTAAGAGAACAGTATGCAGACGTCGGAGGATAGCGGCAGAGGATTTTTCTCATTTGTCTGGCATATTCAGAATAAACCAACGAATATTATCGAGCTAATTTTGTGACCTAGTTCACTATGAAATAGAGAAAGTGGCATAAATTATGCGTTGTTTGATAGCATAGCTCCACCCCCCAACAATACCAATAAAAGCGAGGGTCGAGGAATTAAAAAACGCGATGAATACTCTTAGAAGTAAAATCATTCTTGTCCGATTTTATGACTTAGCTTCAAACAAAAACTAAACCAAACTAAGAAAAGAATCCCGAAGGAATTCAGTCACATCGAGAATGCAAAGGAAATTTTGTTTGATGCTGTCTGAAATGACCAATGCTCTGGAGTCCGGCAAAATCTTGATAAAGAGATCGCAAATTATACGACAAGATGCTAACGTCACGAATTATTCAAATTTTTTCACTTTTCCTTTTATTTATTTATTTATTTATTATTCTTTTAATGTGTGCACTCAAGTTTGAAGCAATAATTTTCAAATCGTGGTACGTGAATAGCTTCGTAAGGGAAATTTACTGATTGCTGTTTTTTTTACAGATACGGATTTTACATATTTTAAAAAAGATGAGAGACAGGGAATTTGAGACGGGGAAAAAAGATCGATTACGAAAAATATATTAAGATTAGATTAAATAAATGATTATACAAGTTTGAAGCACCAAAACTGTTACATAATTTCCTAATTAATGCAGTTGAATGATTAATACTGGATTCTCTTAACTCTTTGCAGAGGATTTTCTCCTGAAAAACAGACAGTAATGTTGAATATTTTGTATTTTTATTTGCTTTTGGGTTTCATAACACTACTGTCAGCTCTGTAGGTTCAAAGCAATATTAGGTATTTACACAGAATTTTTATATCTTCATTTTCCACTTCCCGAGCAGTAAAGGTTGAAACTTCTCCCCATTAAAGAGAAGAAAAAAAACACTCCTGCTAATAAACTTATTGAAAAAAATTAAGTCAGTTGTTAAAAGGGAAAAGTGAATTCGAAAGTAAAGCAAGCTATCACTGTTGCAAATGATGTTCTTTCAAAAGAGTTTCGTAGCCCGCCAGCGGCTAAACAGCAAAATCGCTAAACACTTCGGATTAGATTCAGATTTCAGCGTTGCGGTTGGCTGCATGGGAGTTTTCGTGATTTTTTCCATGTTTCCCTTAGAAAGTGTTCCATGAACGCATCTTTCTCCTTTGGCAGATAACTCTTGAGCCTTTGTTTTTATCTGAATAAGCTAAATCCAAAGATTTTCTAAGTCTAGGGAAATGATCTTCCTCATTCACTAGTCCTTCTTATTTTCAGACATACCACCAAAATGTATCAAGTAACTCAAAATTTACACTTCTGTTTGTTATTTATCATGAAAATCAATTCAAAGATTCATATCAAGAATGTTTTTGAACAGGGAAAATTCATAACTGAAGTCTTTATAGAGAAGCTCTTGTTTCCACGAAATGTTTAACTACCGTGAAAATAATACCGCAAAAACCGTGACGAAAATTACAATCCCAAATCAAAAGCGAGCGTCTTGTAATCCGTAAATTTTATTTAATACATCGAGATAAGGTCGTTTATCAAAGGGAATTAATTCAAGATAACATTATTCACAGACCGCTTAAATTGAATAAACTAGTTTCTTCAAATCACTGATACTACCATCAATTTTATGATGCCTTTATTAATAATATATCCAGACTGTAACAAAAACAATAAGTATTAGATTATGCTAAATATGTAACAGGAGCTCCACTTGAAAATTTCAAGCTGAACTTGCCATTAAACAATAGTGTCAAGCAATGCAGGTACGTATTCTAATTCAAAGATTCCTAATATCTCAAAATTAGAACAAAAATGTTTGATTGGAAAATTTTATATTTGGGTCCACCTTTTTCTTTAAAATGAATTACAGCTCCCGCGACGAAAAGTATCCCTTCTAACAGTGTATATATTAAAATTATATTTCCTTCTTATTTTTACTTCCTTGTACGAAGTAAAGGAAGTATTGTAATCACGAAAAATTCGGGTATCATATTTTAAAGAAAATATGCATTTTGACAGCTATCAAATGCAATTTCACTATATTTTTGCATGATATCTGTATGTAAGGACAAAATAAAAGACTCTTTTTTTTCCCAAACGAATTATAAAACTAATTGAAACTGGATTCAGAAGAGATTTTTTCGTGGTGTCTATGCGTACGTACGTATGTATGTATGTATCTCGCATAACTCTAAAACGAATAGCCTCAGAACCTTGAAATTGTGTATATAGAACTGCTATAACATGTAGATGTACACCTATTGCAATCCGCCGCACTAAAAGTATATAAATATATATATATATATATATATATCCACTCTGTTACTCGGTTCAGTGAGCTCAGTTTCTTTATTCTTATATGTTGGTAAATTATGCATTTTTTGCTTTAAAAAACACTGAATTATGTTGTTCTTATATCTTCCGGTTAAGGTTTTTATGCCTTTAGTTAATGTTCATGCAATAGTTGTAGAATTCTTAACGATTTAAAAGTTGTTTAAGTGCGGCTAAGCCTAATTTTTGTTTACCATAACACCCATATTTGATAACATTTGAAAGTTAACAAAATAGTAAATTCGGTTTCTGCACCTTCAGTGTCTTTTTGCCAAGTGGGACCAAAATTAATCTTTCATTTTCGTGTACTGAAAAATCAGCCTTGTTGCCTGCTGGCCGAATTGCTTGTTTTTGCCTTAGAAACTTTTAATTTGCACTGTAAAAATTGTTTTTTTTTTTTTTTTAATTTGTTGTAACTGTATTTGGTGTTTTATTTTTTTTTCTACATTTTTCAACTTTTAATGATGATATTTTGGGATTTTCTGTATTTTTGCCTTGTCGCGAACTGACAACAGAATTAATTGAATGAGAAATATATCTCTAATCAAATTCGAGGAAATAAGTGTTTCGTATTAGGAGCAAATATTGTCGCCAGTCGGTCTCGTACAGAGGACAATGTATACAAGTAGCGCATGCGCATAAGGTATGCGGCGCTGAATCGTCTGTGTAAAACTGTTTTTTTTAATTATTATTTGTTTAATTTCTTTTATACATCATTTTAAATTTTCTACAGTATTTGAATATAACATGTGACTACGATTAGATAATTCTTCAGATATAATTTTTGTGCATTCTGAGTTATAAAATGAATGAGATGTAACGGTTTTAAGTAAACCTAGCGCCAGAGTGTCGTTATGGTAAAGAAATACAGTGAATTGTAAAGAGTGCATTTATTCTATTGTGGTTTATGCGCTATCGACGAAGTAGATGTAATTCAGTTCAATAAGTTTAATTGAAATGCACCTCGCATTTATGAAATGCATGCGAGAAATGAAAAGAAAAAATGAGTATATTTTAATATGCCGTACAAGGAAGTCATGTGATGTATACATCATATTTTTTAAACTCATTTTAAAATTTTTCATAATGAAATAATATTGAGGCAAAATATTTTCCTTTTATTTTTAAAACTGATCTTAAGAGTTTCTCAGAATGAGGTAACATTAAGCAAATAAAACAGCAAAATTCGCAACTGCATCACGACTGAAATATTTTTATTTATTTACTGTCGATTAAAACTAACTTCAGTAATTCACAGGCAAAATTTGTTGCTTGAAGAAATTCTCTTTCGCGGTTACATTAAGCTTTCAATCGGAGCTGGGGATCAATGACACGGGAAATTATGAAAACGGGAAAAAATCTGATATTCGTTGGTTTATCATCTAATATAGCTCTTAAGTTTCTCCCCAGAATTACGCTAAATGACATTCTTTTTGTTTAAAAGACTTACTCATGTCTTAATGAATAAAATCACTACACACTGGTAATTCAACCTGGGTTCAAATCCTAATGAATGCATTACTGTATGCCCCCCTGGTTTTCTCGTTTTCCCAAGAGAGGCTTCCATAAAGGTTTCCTTCCCCTTATGTATACATCCCCTTACTCAGATAGCCAAATAACAGATAATATTATTTTGCTTAGCATGCATCGTTTGAAAATATAATTAATAGCTTTAAATGAAGGTTCCCTTTACGTTTCTAATAACCAAATATAATAAACTACATTTGAAATTTTGCAAGTAAAAATAATGTTCTGTTTCATTAAGAAGTCACTTTTATCATCATTAAAAACTAAACAAAAACAAGAGGAAAAAAGTACATATAATTTAAAGAAGATAATATTTTTATTAGCGTCTGAATTTTTAATAACTTAATAACTAAAATAAAATTCCTGAATCCTTAAGGAAATGAAATCGCATTTAATGATTACAACATTCAAATTCTCTCATCTCTCATCAAATAAAATTTTTATCCGCTTCGGAAACCAAAGAAACCAGACATTTATTAACATTAAATGCCATATCTTCAGCGTATTTACAAATGAAGCTAAAAAAATGGCATTTACTTAAAATAATTTTACACTTTTATTATTTTATTAAACTCTTTTTAATATTTGGTATAATTATTTAAGAATTTCGCGAAGCACGAATTATTTCCAATTTCGTTACTTATTCCCTGAGCTAAATCATTTTTAGGCGGAATAAAATTTCCTTTTGCTCAGCCAGGTTTTGTCGGCGAATAATTTCCTGCTAACATCAGCAAAAAACTTGTTTTTAAAACGCTTGACTATGAAAATAATTCTGGTTGATATAGAGTCAAATTCTTTGGTTAATATTTAACGAAGAATTATAATCATATAGCGCTTCTGCATATGTTAATGAATAATACAAAGTAACCTGCGTATGATAATGAATTATACATAAAGTCATAAATAAATTTAAAATCACTGAAGTTTTTAAATAAACGTTTTTATAAAATTTCTATGAATGGTTTCACTATGAATAATTTTTAGACACATCAACTTTTAATAAGCATTATTATGGAATATTCCTTAGTAAGTACCACCAAGGGATGACTTTGGCATAGTTTTTGGATCTCTGATTATATTATACAGTAATCACTGGGTAACGTCATGTATTTTTAGCCAACATAATATGTACGCAACGCTGAAAGACTGTTTAGTGAATTATCACTAAGTCCTTTAAAGAAATCCGGAGAAGAACGTACAGACCGCTTTTTTAATTCAAATAAAGTTTAACAGTCGGCACCAAATCGCGCTTACAGCAGCCAACTCTTTTGGCTAAAATCAAAAGGTAATGATTAACTTAAAAATTGATGAAGTTGAAGTATAACATAACTGCTTCACAGTTTAACTCCGACTCTAAGACGGGGTAAACAAACCTAATTGCAAGAATAAATCAACGCCGCAGAATTCTAACGACTAGAAAAGTTAGCAACGTAGCCTTCAAGCAGGCAGAACACGCTCTGATTTACCTTCCACAACCTTCCTTCAAATACTTACTTCTTTCTACCTAATTTGAATATCGCGCATGATAGAAAATTTGCATTTTGGCAGGGAAATGAAATTTGACTTGAAACGAAAGTACTTAAAATGACTGATTAGAAAATTAAATGACACTCTACAACTGGTTAACTGGCACATAACTACAGCACAGCACTCGAAAACTGAATTGTTTGAAAAAGGATGCCTTCAAGGAGGAATTTCTAAGGGTCATGCTTATCTTTGCGTTATTCAGAAGAAAAGCGAAGGTAGCTTAATCCACTTTCTACCCTGTCAACTAACCTTGTCTTGATTTATCTTTCATTCCTAAGCCAAAGGACTTCTGCCTGAATGTGGATCCAGATACGGAAGTACTATCTAGCCACAAACAACGCGCCTCTCCACTGGCATTCAGCCAAAAGATTAATGCACCTTAGGTACTCAGGCATAAGCATTCAGTAACTGATTATATATAGATGTGGGATGAAACTGTTATAGCGGTCTTTTCCACAATGCTTACCTAATAGCTTCTGACTTTGTTATTAAGCTATAACTAACTAAAAAGGATATGTAGTCATAAAAATCCTTGAACCCAAATTGTCGGCTCATTTGTAGAATATCAATCAAGATTACGCATACATAATTTTACTCATTATGTCCAGTGTGACAGTACATTAGGACTTTAGGTACTCAGTCGTTAATGAATACCAAAAGTACTTCTCTGCTAATGGGGCGCCACTTAGCGACAAACATAAACGTTGGTGCGAAGTTTTACTAGATGGCGGCAATCCCAACGATACATAAATCTTCACGGAAAGAATAACTGTTTTATATAACATATGTTGAATGTGCACAATGCCTAGGCTTTACGCGATACTAAATTTGTGCAATGGCACACTTTTTTCTTAAGATCGCTGGTTTCATGGGAAGAACAAAAGTGTTATTTTTTCCATGTGCACAACGATCTGTTTTCGCTTAAAATATCAGAAAAATTGCGGAAATTCAACATCGCGCACAGATTAAACATTATAATAACATATTGCATAGCTATTTATGACGCGATATGAATAGGCTACGCCGTATGGCGCTTTAACACACATTTGGTGATTGCCATTCAGTTAACAAAAACTGCCAAACGAAATTTTAAATTAAAGTAAGTAGAGAAGTAAGCAGCAAATTAGCCAGTTCGATAATGGAGGATATTCTTGTAGTAAATAGCTCATATCTTTGTTACAAAAAAAAAAAAAAAAAGAAAGACATTAATTTCGTCTTTGGCATTGGAATCTGGGGCGAGGCAAGACACAGCCTTAGATTGATGTAAATTTTGGAAAAACATTCGTTTAGATTTGGACGCCAGCAAATTTCTGCTTCATTATTTTGATTTTATTTAAAATCTACGCCAAGTTAAATAAAATCTTTTTTTAAAAAAATAAATAAATATTTTTAAAATAATTTAATAAATATTAATATATGTATAATTATATATAATTTAATATTATTTTAAATATTATGAATTTTATGAATATTATATATAATTTCATAATACTTTAAGAAATTTAATCTAAATAAATCTCTCTGGCCTAATTTAAAATTCTCTCTTGACGTGTTTCTCTTTCAGTTAAGTTTAACTGGGTTATTACAATAGCAGAAATAATTCTTATTGTTGGTTTGGCAAAACTTAGTAATGACTGCATCTATAAGACCAGTTAAAAAAATTTGCAGTTAAATGTATTAGCTGTACACTGTACTGGGTTTGACCCAATGTACGAAACGAAAACCAGTTAGTTAATCCTATATAATCCTCCAATAAAGCATTCCCCATAAGACACATCCTCTAGCGCTATTACTTTCTATTATTTTGCCAAACGCACCTAGTGAGGACGTTCTAACAACGAAGATTAAAGATCCAAATTCTTAACGATACGACGAATGTTTGATCGACAATAATTAAATATTCGAAAAATAAAAAAGAATACCGTATCTTCCTTTTTACCAGATGCAATCTGACACACAAGCCTTAATTATGTATTTAGTAGTGTCAGTGATGATGTATGACTTTTTGATAAAACAGCTGTTTAGAAGATTAGATTTGTATCAGTTTACTCGATGAAACTGATAACAGGCATATCGATTAATAACTTTTTTTTTCCACACTGGATTCGATAAAAGCAAGTTAAGAGAAATTTACTTAATGAGGATGTTACAAGATTGCATCTCAGCGCTGTAACCGTATTCCGAATTAATATTATTCTTTAATGGAAGTTTTACTTGTTCACAAGATAAGCAAAATGGAATGGACCAAATTCTAAAAATTATATCCAAAATTCAGCAGCCGCCGTTCCGAGGCCAGTAAAGTACAGCATGTTCCGGTTATAATGCCACTTGATAAACCGCCGTTCCAGATATTACGCTAGTGTTGTTTAAAACCGTATGTAAATGACGCGATTTATAAATACGCGCCAAGCAACATAACAGATCAAATTAATGTCAAAGATATTTTGAGATGTACCGAAAACACGAGAATGAAGAAAATGTAAAAAAAAAAAAGGAAAGAACACAAGTAAAAATAATTAAAATGTATATACTAACACGGATTGGAGATTATGGATTCTTCGAGCCAATGGCCTAAACCATAGAACGGGATTTCATTCACAATGAAGATAGAAATGGGGAAATTTCAGAGAAGCAAATAATAATCTGAAAGCTATCTATAAACCTAGCGTTGAGTTGGATTTCATTTACTACCTTTCACCTGGAAAATTAATTATATAGTATTTCATTTCACCTAGAAAATCTTACTTTAAGTAACTGGTGAAGCTAACATCAAATTAAAAAATTAGGATATCTTAAGTCTGTTCAGTAAATATTTTTAGGTTTGATGAGTTTTATATGCATGTCTCTTTTAAGCCAAATAGAAGCACGCTTAAAAACAATTTCACCTTTTACTAGAATTCTAATAGCATGAAACAGTTCATTCTAATAGTGTTTCACTGGAATTCTAATAGTCTAAGCAATTCTCAGCCGGTGGTACGCGTTGAGAATCGCTAGAAAAAGAATAATGGGTGAAAGAAGAGAAAAATAAGTGGTACGCAAAGAAACAAAATATTTTTAACAATTAAATTAAAAAATCTCTTGAAAAAAAAGGACAATTGATTGAAATTTCCTGTGATTGAACTCTAACTGAAGATTTAAAAAATTACGAACTTGTTCACTTTTGGCTGAACCGAAAAAAGGAATTTAAAGGCATTTCAAATAAAGCTATCAAATTTTTATCGCCTCTTTGCACAACCCATTTGTGTGAACAAGGATTTTCTTCAATGTTATATTTGAAAAATAAACACAGAACAAAATTAAAAGTGGATCCTAATTTACGGTTAAAGCTAAGTGAAATAAGACCCGACATAAAGAAATTGATCTCTCTTTAAAAAAGCCCAAATTTCACACTGAATTTTAGAATTAAACTATTATAACTTAAATTTCATAATTAAAATGATTAATTAAAATGATAGATTGTGCAAATGGCAAAATACACTTTTTTTAATATTTCTATTGAGAAATTGAAAAATAATCATTGTAAAATGTAGTGGTGGTACTAAAGTTCTTCAATTTTTGTTTAAATGGTACGCGTTAGTCAAAAGGTTGAGAACCGCTAGTCTAGAATGATGACTCTTGGCCATTACTTCGTTACAAGTTTCCTATTATCACTGATAACAGAGAATACAGAGTCTCCAATTACATTTAGACGAATGTTCCGGCAAACTTCCAAATGCCAGTTTTGAAGCCGTTGGAGTCGCAACTATTAACACAATCTTTGAACTGGGGCTAAATGGACCTCAGGTTTGATAATATATAATTACTATATAATACGAACTCAGTTCTGTGGAATGATTAATTGCCAGTTCATTATTGTAAACACTAGAAAATAGTATTAATAATTTTCCGGATGACGACGGGAATATCAGACTTGGAAATTAATACCGCAAGAGTTATTTTCCCTCTCCTTTTCAAAGACCTATGATTAAAATTTATCATTCTGTAATTCTTTATATAACCCTCGCCAAAAGGTGAATATAACATAGTTTTAACGCTACTTTGATTCTTTCCCACTTTAAGGTTAGTCTATTCGAATATAGTAAAGTCACGAGAGCTATATGCCTAAAAGGAAGTGTGTCTTTGTGAAGGAGTTTCTGAGGGAAAGTAGATCGTACTTACGTTACACTTAAGGAAAAACACGAAAAACAACCATGCAGCCAGTCCGTTTGCCTGTGGTCGAAGCCAAGCAAGGTCGAAGTACAACTATTCAGTGGTCTTAACAATTCTTTTCTTATTATAAGACAATACGCGCCAAACAATTTTCAGTACTTTTTCGTTAGCAAGGAGCCACTTAGAGCCAAAAATAAACAGTGCCGCAAAATCTAATTAGATGATGGCAATCCTAATGATACGTACATGAAAAACAAATGAAATTACAATATCAGTAATGCATTGTATACTGTAATATAATTAATGTTTAATGTGCGCATATCGAAGCTGTGCGCGATGCCGAATTTGTTCAATTCTTTGATATTTTCTTACCTTAAAAAACACCGGCTGTGCGTGATGCGGAGTTGAACAAATTCCGTATCACGCACGCACAGCCTTTGCGTTTCGCACATTAAGTTTGCACGGCTATTCATTGCACAGGCATTCATACGAGATACGAAACCTATATTAATCAACATGATACGTCTAGCAACAAAGCACATTTTCATCATTAGCTCAATAATATTATGGCAAATTTCTTCTAAACATAGGAAATATACCACTTAAAAGGATTAGTTCAATAAATGGAGAACAAAACAGAATGACATACTTTAAAAATTTTATTAACGATACCTAACTTAGTTTTGCAAACAAGAACACACGCATATATTTTCTATGCAATTACATAGAACCCAATTTTCTGCTAAATATGACCTGAAGTATTAAAGCTAGGAATCAGTTTCATTTATATGCTATTAGTGGCACAAGCCTGAATCTCGCAGACAAAAATTCGTAATTCCCTACTTTATTAATGAATGTTGAGTATTATACAAACGTAAAATAGATTCCAAAAATCAGTTTTAAGGAATCATTGTTATTTAAATGCACTCTAATGCCTGAATTAATGGGAAGGAATAATTCCATATTTATTGCGCTTAACAAGAATGTTCTCGTAATTAGCAGAGTTCTGTAAAGCAAATGATATTGATTTGGCACTCGGAAAATGAAATGAAGACGGTTTAAAAGCGCCTGAAGAGAGGAGAGGAATATTTAGTAAAATTTTGAGAATAAATTTGTAATGTATCCTTTTGATGCGTAGGTGAAAATATTACTTTCATTTGCTAAAAATTACTACCTACCTTATTTAGAACTACCAAATTAAAATGAGTTCAAACATATAAGGGCCAATCTTTTAACTCGTAGGGCAGAATTATAGTTATCAAAAGAACAATGTAGTACACGGTGATATATGTTGGAAGAAATTATCTAAAATTGCAGAAATTTCATATGCTAGGATGCAAGAAGTACATTGAGCAAAAAGAAAAGAAAAATGAGATAGCTCTATATCTCCCGTTCTAACTGGGCCGATTGACGAAATTCAAATTGCGTTTTTCATGTCCAGGAAGCGCGACTTAAAATATATATTAGATTTATATATAACATTGGGATATTGTTCGGAGAACAGCCTTGACGTCAAAAAGGGAGAAACAGCTTATTGTGGTATGGCAGGCAACAGTTGTCATTCGATGACGTACTTCCCCTAGGGAGACAGACGTAATACTTTTCCCTTGCTAAGGGATTATCTGTGGTATTACTTATTATCTGTAGTATTTATTATTGTAGTATAGTAATTAGTATTTATTACTGTAGTATTTATTATTGCAGTATTTATTCTGTAGTATTTATTTCCGTTGGCATGATGAAATGTCGCCCATACTCTTAAAGAAGCCAAGTTGGCGCAACCAAGGCTGTTCTCCGAACAATATCCTAACATTGTCCTAACATAGGTATTTTGACATAAAATCAGACTTTTTCTCAAAAAAGATACCAATTTTTCCCCTATTTCGATTCTACGACTCAAATTATGCCTCGATATTAAATTTTATAATTTTTGGTGAGAAATTTAAGGAGAAATTTAAAAATTTATCATGGCCGATTTTTTTCAGTTTGCGCCAAGAATAATTCACTTGGCGAACTTCTTAATTTATAGCAACCTACTTTCTTTTCCTTTTTTTGATTGACCACGAGAGGCAGGGCTTCGAACCGTAATTTGTTTTGTTCCGGTTTTCGTTCCGGTTCAACTAAAAAATTAATATCGGTTCAGTTCCGGTTTTCGCTCCGCCAAAAATAACGGTTTTCGGTTCAGTTCCGGTTTTCGCTCCGCCAAAAATAACTGTTTTCGTTTCAGTTCCAAATGAATAATTTCATTTTATGTATATTCTTATTTGTACTAAAAATATAATTCTATCATAAACAAAAAATGTAATTCTATCAAAATTTAGAAGATTTTATTCTTTTTTTAATTGGTACACTATGTGAATTGATACAAACAGCAGGTACGATAAGAGCGGTGAGCAGAGGACGGCGAGCATTGGCATTGTTATACATTATCAAAATCGCATTTGACAACTAGGTTCATGATTACCCACATTCGTCGTTTGACTCTCACATCGTGCACTTGGCCTTGCAATAATTATGTAAAAAATATATTATTTATTTAACATATGAAAATTGCCTCTAATTATTAATATATCTTCTAACGTGGTTTCACTGAGATTACTTCTGTTGTCTCGGAGAATAAATTTCAAACCTGAAAACGCTCTTTCAACACTAACTTGTGTAGCTGGAGCTGCCAAAACCACCATTGCAATCTTATACAAGTGCGGATATGTAATTTTATTCTCTTCCCAGAAATCTAAAATATTATGCTTTATATCAAGCCTTCGTACATTGTCAAAATTATTTAAAATGAATTCAATGTCAATCTCGGTAGAAATAGAGGTTCTATGTGTTTTTATTATTGCCAATTCTTTACTTTTTAAAAAAGTCTCTAAATCGTCTTCATTTTCATCGCTTTCAGTAGAAGATTTTGTTTCCTCGTTTACTATTGAAATGGACTTTTCAAAAAATTGTAATTTGTTCCAAATATTCTTTAAATGTTGCACAGCCTGTACCTTTTGTGACGTGGAAAGCAAAATTTGATAACGCGGGTCCAAATAAACTGCTCCTACTAAACTATCAATTTCTATTAACAATGCTTCCCTGTCAGATAACTGATTATATAAAATATCTGCAAAGAAATTTTTAAAATTTCGTAACTTTATTTTGCAATGTGTCCAAATTCCGTAAAAATCGCTTAAAGTTAATTCTTCACTTTGTAGTTTCAAAGTTGCTTCCGTTAGGGGTTGTAGGGTATCAACAATTAATTTTAATTTCACCCATTTACTGTCTGCAAAATAGTAATCTAAATTATGTTCCGCTAAAGATGAGCTAAAATCTTTGCATTCCAATAAAGATTTTAACATATTATATGTACTATTCCATCTAGTTGGACAATCCAAAATTGGTCTTTTAGTATTAACGTCTTTAAATTTTAACATAAGAGATGGAATGCGCAGCTTTTTCACCAACCCCCTAGCATCAGAAATAAATTCATTGAAATCGGCGTTTTTTATAGAGTCTTTAATTGCTAATTGCAATGTATGTGCAGCACATCTTATTCCGATTAGTTTATTAAAAGAAAAGTTGTGATCAAAAAATACTCCATCTTCAAATTGATCCCTAGTTTCGAAATTTTCATTTTCCATTTCGATAACTTCGTCTTCAATTTCGGATCGTAATAAGTTGACAAATGAAATCATATTAGCTCCATTGTCCGTAGTAATTGAATAAATTTGCTGAATATCGATATTTATTTTTCTAGTACTTTTTCAACCATATTTTTAATATAAATTCCAGTATGTTTATCTTTCAACTCTGTCATTCCCAAAGTAAACAAATTTATTCTTCCGCCTGTTATCAACTCAGCATTGATTTCCAAAATTGATCTATTTAATCTGGTAGCAATGTCAATTTTTAAGAAAATTACTTTTTTTTCGAGTGCTGTACTTATTTCAGAGACAATTTTAACAGCTGTCTCTGGTATTAATAATTTAATATTTTCAGAATTTACTGAAAAATGATTACCTATTGCATTAACAATTGGGTTCAAAATCTTTTTGAATCCTGAATATTCTAACATTTCAAATGAACAGCCATTAACAGTAATAAGTTCAATACATGCTGTAAGGACTATTTCCTTGTTTAATTTTACTTTCAAAAATTCTGATTTTACGTATTTATCCAAAGTTTCTTGTGAACCGCTGGATCCGCTGGTACTTGGAGTAGCTTCATCTCTTATGTTCAACTTAATTTTCTTTTTTTGCTGTACAGTTTTAAATTCATTACTATGATGTCTTTTTAAATGTCGTTCTAAATTGGCAGCATGATTTCCAATCATAGAAGTGTCGCATATATTACAAATACTCTTATTCTCTGTTTTGTGATATGTGAAAAAATCCCTGCTAGTATTTGTCTTATTTCTCCCCATTCTAAAAACGAAAAGGAAAAAAAAATAAATAGATCAAATAAATTTTTAAAAATATACAGTTATTAAATTATAGCTATAGAATAGGGTCTGCCCCTCAAATATAAATTAAGTAATAATTAGTGCTGTACCGAGTACTCGGTCATTTACTACTCGGCCGAGTACCCAGTAATTGGTTTTAAAAAGTTCCACTGATATGCTCATGAAGAATTTTGCATTTATTGAAATGAAAACATGAATTTGAAGCATATAATCATAAATTCTATTTCAATTTGAAATGTAACTAAATATTCACCCTAAAGACAATATCGAACAAATCATAGACAAATTTTAAAATATAGTCTGAGAAAATGTGCTATTAGTTAGTATACAGAACAAATAGATTTTAAAAATCAATACACTGGTACTTACGTTATCAGTAATTCAACATCAGAAGACAGAGCCGTATGAGGACTTGGCGAAAAAGGTGGCCGTCAGGGGCGCAACTGAGTTTGGAGCGCAAAACAAAAGAATAGAGAGCCGGTTGAGAGTTACACGCTATTTTTTATTTATTCTTTACTTGACTAAATACTTCTAGTTGACCATTGTAGTTAGTCTCCAGGAATTAATACCGACTGTCACTAGCCTTTTTACGTCTCCTGACCAATTAGACAAAGACACGTATTAGTACGCGTACATCACATACTTCCTGCTGAGCAGCTGGTTTGTCTATCTAAACAGTCTATACAAACATCCGTGGATGATCGCATGCTGAGATGTGAAAAATAAAATATAACTCGATATTTTTCTTAAAAAATCATCTATACTTCTAGTTTAATCAACTGAATTAAATATGTCTTCTACAAGTAGTTTCATGCGAAACTGAAACAGAAAAATACTAGTGAATATCAAAATAGGAAATCGAGAAGCAGTATACATGTAATGATAATTATAAAGTTGACGTTAAATTAGAAAATATTGATAAGTTGGTAACAGTAACAAAATGACTGAAAGATATATCGAACCGAAATAAACCGATATTTTTTTTCGGTTCAGTTCTGGTTTTCGTTCCGACCAAAATAACGGTTTTTTCCGGTTTTCGGTTTTCGGTTCAGTTCCGGTTCGAAGCCCTGACGAGAGGAGAAAAAGTCACCGTTCATGCTTTCAATTAATTTTGACAGAGGGCATAAACCACATTTTCGTTATTATCGCTTATAATGAATATGCCCAATTTCAAAACGGGCCAAAATTAAAATTCACCTATATCTTAGGAAATTTCTAATAAAAAACTCTTAAGTTTTTGCAGGTCTGCTTAGAAATACATCTACTTTAAGACGATGGGGAAAATTTTGTAGGTTATAGTTCAAAGTGTTTTCGAAAAATTTATAAAAATTATTTTAAAATACAAGTTTTTTAAGTAAATCATAAAAAATTGGCGAATTTTATTTGGAATGAACCTGAATTTTAAAATATGAAAGGAAGAATCAAATAAGTTTAATAAAAAAAGATATTAATAAATACATACCAAATACAATTGACTTCGAGGAGCTAAAATTGTGAGAGCTAACTTTTTAAAAAGTACTCGCGCGATTTTTAGAAAACTTGACAGTTTGGCATAATTTGAGTTGTAGAATCGAAACATAGAAAAAAAATGACATATCATTGCAGAAAATGTCCGATTTTGTGTCAAAATACCTATATTAGAACATTGCTATATATAAATCTAATACATATCCTACGTCGCGCTTTCGAGACATGAAAAAAGTAAGTTGAATTTCGTCAATCGGCCTAGTACTACGGGAGATATAGAACTGCCCCCCCCTTTTTTTTGTTTTTTTTCCCGCAGTGTACATCTAAACATAGCGGAAAATTAACCCTCTGACCGTGGAATCCGCGAATAGACATTCGTGGTTTATCCTGAATATAAACGGAAAACCTTCTTACTGCATCGGCACTTAAATTATGTGCTACATTAACGTGCCAGCTTCTATTTCTCCATGAACCTATACACTTGTATCAAATTCTTTGTTTTTATGAATGTTGTACTTGCTGTCAGAAGGTTAAGTATTTATCAGTTACCCTGTTTATAATTTTTTGGCGACCATTTTTTACCGGCAAGAAACAAAGCATCGAAATATGCACCGAAGCTGACAATAATCAGGAAATTAGCTCAAAAAACTCGAAATTACTTTACAGAACTGCATGCTGCATAAATGATAAAAGACGAATTAAAGCTATTAATAAAATTTACCATTTTGCTATTGCATGTGGTTGTACAAAAGAGAAAATCCATACTGTAAAGTCTCTACCATAAAAATCGCAATGCCAGCAGCATTTATGTGTGTGCTGACAGGAAGTGTTTTGTTGAAAGTAGTAGAGTTAAGATTTACAGATTGTCTGAAATAATGTTCGACGCACCAGTAGATATGAGTTATCAAAATACCATTGGAGATGTTTCAACGCCGAAAATATTCTTGGCTCCAAACAAATTATCGCCGAGAAATTATCAGCCGCGATAAAATCTAAAAATGTTCTTGTTAATTTTGTGGAAAAGCAAAAAATGGAAATTCGTAATTTTGCCATGAAGCCGACGATATGATTAACATCGTGTTGGTCATGCCGTCGATTATATAGTATATATATATATATATATAATATGTGTGATATGACAAAATATGATAGTTGCTTTAAAAAATAATTAGCGACCTCAAAATTAACATTCTAAATTTGCTGCTCTTCCCGTAAATTCATCTGTTCTCCGAAATTCGAGATCTTTCCATGTTACGTAACGTTTTAATGCAGATACCTCCTGCCCAATAAAGTAATTGTAAACCAAAACTTTCTCTAACTCGACCTTAAACTATCATCTTCCTCCCTTGTTTCTTTCAACTGCTGCGTTCTCTTTCGCTTACGCTTACCTGCTGGCAACACGCTACTTTTCCATGCTGCTGCTTATTTTCTTAAGATGATGTCGCACTTTAAAATGTAACTTATTGTATTCTACTATAAATAAGAATTATCCTGTCTGCAAAAGAATGATTTGAAATACGCGAAAAAATAAAGATTGTGATTCTAAGATTGTTTCTCTTTCTCTCTATATATATATATATGAAATAAAACTGCGTTGTTATTGAAATAAGATGACTTGTTAGAAGTAAGTTGCAACGGATTGGCGTTGGAGAGGACTACACAGTTAGAGACTGCGTACTTAGCAAGATGATGCTCGAAGAACACGCATAAGGGTAAATTCCACATATGATTTTATTTCTGGATAATGCACACTATCACTATGGGTGCGCTATGCACCCCCAATTTCGTACAACTTGCATCTTAAACAATGGACGAATTTAGAAAAGTAAATTTTGCGAGGTTAGCGACACAGCGGAAAGCAGCAGAAGAGACGAACGAAGAGAAGAAATGGAAGTTGCGACGTGACTAAGCTTTTATACGAATTCCATTTCAAATCACATGATAGTTTAATGTACAGGTGTTGGGTTCAGATTTCAGGGATAAGTGCGCAATACATATTAAATGACGGATCTCTTTCGTTTAGGACATTTATTGTCCTGTTATTTGCAAAATGAAGACAAGAGTTAAAGGGCTATTAATTTATTATTTGAAAGCTAGATTTTATATTTTACATATTAGATATTTTATATTTTACGTATATATTTTGTGTTCGCCACTGCACATTTCCAATGCCTTAAAAAAAGAAATGAAGCATTACTAACCACTAATTTCAGTTGCTAAACGTTAAATATATCCTAGTGTTGCATTTAATTAATTTGCACAAATTAATTATTATAATATTCCTTCCTCGTATAACAATACCAGCGTCAATGATACTGATGGTAAGATAAGGGCACTATTACAGTATCTACAGGAATTTCGGAATTCACGAATATCTAGCTAACATGCTGATATATTGAATTTCCATATATATATCTGTCTTTCCCAACACACATATCGACGGACACAGTAAATGAGTCCATAGACTTCAGCAGACTCATTGAATTGTAAATCGAAGCAACGATTCGAATATTAAACTGTGGACTACTGATCAAGTGTTTCAATGAAATCTTCACGGACAATATCCTTTCTATCCATTTAACAGAATAAGATGCTTCCTTCAGGCCATGTTTTGTCGTCAGATATGCAATTTGGACAATCAAATGTTAAAAAAAATACATTTGTTTTATTACTTCCTTTATATACAGTTACTTGTAATTTTGCGCACAATTCCCATCCATTGTTATGGTTGAAAACGTGTTTTGTTTTATTTTAGATTTTAGATTTTATTTTAGATATATTGTATTTCATCTTAATTATGGGTAATTTTAGCTACTGATTTGAATTTATTTAAAAAAATTAACATACAAAACGTTAATAATAATAATAATAATAATAATAATATTTTTTTTCAAGCCACCGGTACTAAGAAAACTGAACACTGATATGATGAACTGAGAAAAGACTAAAAAAAAAAAACAGACAAAATTACCCTAACACTACCAATACTAAACACTGCTTCGGGAATTCCAAACATATGCTGCTTTTAAAATTTTTGTGATTTTGCTGCTGAATTGTATATGGCGTAAGTGCGAAGAAAATAAAACT
>KK113214.1:177161-191562 GCA_000611955.2 Stegodyphus mimosarum
ACACTGGTAAGACTTTGCGCTCAGAGAAAGCGCAGAAAAGCTTAACAAATAAACTCTTTTGGACGACCGTTAAGTCTGAAAACCTTAATTTTTATGTTTATTATTATTATTATTCACACAGGTAAGAGCTTATAAAAGATGATATACTTGCTCTAGATACCGTTGATTTATCACAATGCGAGAAACAGATGCAGATTCTTCATTATTTAATTTCTTTAAATATGACACAGAGTGATCATATTTGTTGGAACAATTTAAAAAATGGTATGCCGTTTACAGTGATTCAACGCAAAATGTCAAAACGAAATTAATAACCCTTCTGGGATAACGCTCTTTGGGCTAAAGATAAAAGCATGTGACAAAATTATGGGAATGCGTAGTATTTTTAAAAATGCTTTCTATCACTTACTGAACACTGGATAGTTTTCAATTAATATAATTCTTTGAATGTAACTGAATGAGAACAATTTCCTGAGTTTGAGGAAATTTTATTAAAAAATTGTCTTCTTTTGTTGGAAATGGATTCGTAAGAACTGATTTACTGAATTTATAGTTGCAAATTCAAAAATAATAATATTTCTGGACTACTTAAGAACATTTGCTTAAGGTAACGAAGCTTGTTACTTTCCCAAATAAATTTAAATCCAGCTTATTTTGGTTCACAATTATCAAACATGTACATGCGAGCTTTGTCGTAATTAATAATTTGCTCCGATAAATTTCTGAGTGATTACTAATTAATTTTTTTTGAAAAAATTGTAAAATATTATCAACTTTTTTTTCACTTAAACTACTGCCAAAGTGAAGCAACTTAATATTATTTGAAAATATTTCTAGACAATATTCATGAAATATGTTACTATAGAATCCTTATTTTCATCATTGTAAATTAACCACCTTGTTATCAGACAAATTTACAGTATGTATTATTGACAGAAAAGTAAAACAGAGAATCTTCAAAATCATTGCCTCGCGAAAGATCAAATACTATACAAGGCCTGATTTGCTTGATTTTTCAGAAAATAGAATTATGATATTTAGAAAATAATTTTGAGGAAATATCTCTTTATTTAAAATAATAATAATAACAGTAGTAGTAGTAATAATAATCTTGTAAAAATTCCGTGCAGTTTTGTTTTTAGCATAATGTACAACAAAAGACTGCACGGGAAATAGTACACATAAATGAAAGCAATAAAAAAATGCAAATTTGGGTTTTTTGGTGTCGTGCGACAGATATATACTAAAGACGGGATGAATCCTAAATTTTATCGAATCCGAATCCTAGAGTTCTCGAATTCTTCATATCTGAATAAGAAATATTTCCTAGTAATTAAAAATGTTTAATTAAATCAAAATCTGAAATCTGAGTTTAATGAAAAATGAATTTTAGAATACAGTTTTCATAAATATACATATATTTATCAGGAAGGTATAAAGGGAATATAAAAAAGTATGTAATTACAACTCTTGAATGTTGAAATTCATTTCCTCAATCTGCTTGCTCACCAGTCGATAAACATAAAGATGCTGAGCACTGGTAGTTTGACTTACGTTCAAATCCCGGCGACCGAATTAGATATATAAAAGTTTTTGTAGTTTTCCCTATATATAACGTAAATAAGAGGCAATTTCAATCAAAGGTCCTCCCAAAGGCTTTCCTCCTCTTAAAAAGACCGTTTCGATATGTTCTTTGCAATTCAAAGAATCCGAATCCTTGTCAAGTGAATTTAATGAAGCATATTTGATGAACAGTTTCGGCTTTTTGCATATTTCTAGAAGCTTTCTTTTTTTAATTACAGCAAACAAGAAGGGAAGGAAGGAATTCTTTAACAGCGTAGATAAACTCTGAACACAGAACGCAAAATCCTTAAGAGTGTCGGGGCTTAGAGTGTCAGTCGGGGCCACTGAAAGGTTAATGACTAATGATTCAGGTTAATTGAAATTTAAATAAACACTGTTTTTTAAATGAATGCTTCTAGTGGCCATCAATGAAACTAATTTTCCCGAGAAGTTTTAATTTAAATGTTTAACAGATTTTTTAGGTTAGGTTACGAAAGAGCTGAATAAAGAAAAACGCGCAAATGACTTTCCGCATTTTCTTTTTTAAATTTCGCGAATTCCAATGCCTATTTTATTTCATACATACCTCAAATAATATGTTCACTGCGCAAAAAGAGAAATGGGACAGTTCTCTATCTCCCGTTCTACTGGGCCGATTGACGAAATTCAACTTGCATTTTTCATGTCTCGAAAGCGTGACTTAGGATAAGTACTGTATTTATATACAGCATTGTTCTAATATACGTATTTTGACAGAAAATCAGACTTTTTCTGAAATGACAAACCATTTTTCCCCATATTTCGATTCTACGACTCAAATTATGAAAAACTGCCAAGTTCCGTAAAAATAGCACGAGTAGTTTTTAAAAAATCAGCTCTCAAAACTTTAGCTTCTCAATGTTAATTGAATTTGATATATATTTGTAAATATCTCCTTTTTTATTAAACTTATTTGATTCTTCCTTTCACATTTCGAAATTTACGTTCATTCCAAAACAAAGTCGCCCATCTTTTATGACTGATTTTTTAAATTTGCATTTTAATATAATTTTTATAAATTTTTCGAAAAAAAAATTGTATTATAACATATAACATTTTTACCATCATCTGAAAGTAGATGTATTTCTAGGCAAACCTGCAAAACATTACAGTTTTTTTATTCAAAATTTTCTAAGATATACAAGAATTTACGTATTGGCGCGTTTTGAAATTTGGCATATTTGTTATAAGCGATAATAACGCCAAATGTGGTTTACGCACTATGTTAAAGTTAATTATTTTATTTATTTTATTTACCATCAGATGAGCAGCTGCATCGCTTTAAGACATTCGGCTTTTATGCTCCACTGATGGAATCATCTACCAACTGCTACGTCCAGCCTCGGGAGGAGTTCGGTGATCAGCGGCATTTATTAAACAAATTTAGTATACAGAATTCACATAATGATAAATACAATAAGAGTGCCGATGTTACAATAGTAATTCAGATTATGTGTTACATACATTTTTTTTTAAAATTTTGCTAAATTCCTGAATACAAATAAAAATGTTGCTATATATAAAATTCAACAAAGTTTTAGAACTTTGATAATTACGTAATAAAAATTAAATATCAAGAAATAAATATATAAATACGTAAATAGATACAATAAATAAAAATTAAAAATTTAGAATTAGATAAATAACCTAACTACAATAATGAATGTTTTTATATATGAAATCAATATAGTATTAGACTTTTGAGAATCATATCATGAAAATTAAATATGTAAATACATATTACCTAATTAAATATGTAAATAAACGAAACATAAATACGTAAGTAAATACTTTAGAAGATCATCACAAATTATGAAAATTATCTACATAATGTGTGAGACTAATAGGGGCTGAGAATATAAGTTTTGTGAAAAGTTCAGAAAAGACTATAGCTTTTGTTAGGTTAGGTTATTTAATTATGGCAAAGCACATGAGGGCTATCTGCCTAAAGGGAAGGATGCCTTCGTGGAGGACTTTCTAAGGAAAACGGGCTCGTATACACGTTACACATGAGGAAAGCCACGAAAACGCCCATGCAGGGATTCGAACCTCGGACCGAACTACCAGTGTTCAGCGTCTTTACCGCTGGGGGGCCCGACTATAGCTTTTAATTAGATAGTTAAAGTTATTTGAAAGTATGAACGATGCCCTTTTTTCCGTTCGTCTACAATGAAAAAAAGATAGGAAAATAAGTTGCTATAAATTAAGAAGTTCGCCAAGTGAATTATTATTGGCGCAACTGAAAAAAATTTGCCAATATAAATTTTTGAATTTCTGCGTAAATTTCGCACTAAATTTTACAAAATTTAATATTGAGGCATAATCTGAGCCGCAGATATCGAAATATGAAAAAACATTGGTATGTCATTTCAGAAAAACTCAGCTTTTGCGTCAAAATACCTATGTTAGAATAATCTGTATTTTTGAGTATCTACGTTTATGTTGTAATTTTTCTGCCTTAAGGGTTACAAATACAAGTCGGAAAGCGGTCTGAGCATTTGAGAGTCATTGAAAGATATTCTAAATTGAAAATTTTTCTCGAAATTTACGGTCCTGATCTCAAATGTCTCAATGGAACGAAACTTCTTTGCGGAACTTATTGATCAACTTGGTTTTGGACTTCAAAACACTTTCCTCCTGTTTGAAACTTTGAACTGAGGAGATCAAGATATTTTTTTTATTTATTTCTTTTTCTTTTCTTAGCAATGCTTTCAATATTGTAAAAAATTTTTACTTGTCCGACCTTATCTTCTTTGGGTGCGACTTTCTTCGAAATACAAAATGGTTAGGACCTTCATAGGAAAATAACTGTAAACATGCATTTAAACTCCACTTTTACCTTTTTCTTGAAAATATGTTAGAATAATGTTATATATAAATCTAATATATATCCTAAGTCGCGTTTTCGAGACACGAAAAGCGCAATTTGAATTTCGTCAATCGACCCAGTAGAACGGGAGATACAGTACTGTCCCATTTTTTTTTCGCAGTGTTACATAGTTTACAACAGTTTATCCTCTTTTACTATAGTTTATCTCATATATCATTTAATTATTTCTCTCGAAATCAAAAAATAACGTAAAAAATCCAATGAAAACAGCAAAAAATGCACCTTTTAAAGGAAAATACTTTATACCTACTGTAAGTTCACATCAAGATCCAGACCTTTTCTTAAAATTGCTTTACAGTTGATAGCATGTTTTTTGCTGAAACACTGAAATTTCTATCAACAAATCCGATACTGCACTTCCATATCACAACCACAGGAATGATTTAAAGGATTCCATTAAAGTGATGCAATTTTTGCAAGTTAAGTGCCCCAATCTCAAGAGCTCTTACAAAGACAAAAATGCTCTCGGTGTGCATTTGTTTCTTTTGTTCGACTGAAATAATGAGGTTTCTCATTCAACGTGAAGAGGAAGTCATTATTTCGGTTTCAATGCCTTGATTTTTATCTTGTACGGTTTCAGAAATACAGCTGTGTTATGCTCCTTAATGTAAAAGTAAGTCAAGGTGCGTAATACAGCTTGCTCATTGCTTAAAATTAGTGTTTAAGTTTCAAATGTGAATCTGAAATATCATGCTCATTTTAAGTGTCACTGCGTCATACTTATTGACTTACACTTTGTTTTTAATCATCTTCTAGTCTGTGATTTAGTTAGGTTACCTATTATAATTTGTAATTCAAAATTACCGATCTTCAGAAGAGATGGCAACGCTTGATCGAGCGGATACAGGTTTCCGGAGAAGTGTTTAACTTGTTTGGAATTGTTTTTGCACTCCATAAATTATCGAATGGATCAATGCCAAATACAGGAGTGTCATCTTTGATTAACTGTCCTAGGCCCACAGGTGGTCGAGCGGTAAAGTCGTTGAACTGTGGCAGTTTGGTTCGGGGTTCAAAACCCGGCGAAAGGGCTGGCTGCATATGCATTTTCATGGTTTTCCCCACGTGTAACACATTTACAAACCAGCTTCCCTTAGAAAGTCCTCTATGACTACATCATTTCCCTTAGGCAGACAAGCCTCGGGTGCTTTTCCATACTACAGTAAACCAAACCGAACTGACAGTCCTACTTCAGTGCTTCCGAGAGCATGCCAGTGCTGACTGTCTATCATCCGTCTTTTTTTCAGCCACAGATACACGAATATGATCACAGATTACCCTACGAAAGTTACACACATTTCGTATCATCATTTACATGAACCTCCTCAAACCTATCACCCACCAACGGCCGAGTGGTAAAGTCATTGAACACTAGTAGTTTGGTCCGAGGTTCGAATCCCGCGAACGGACTGGTTGCAGGGGCGTTTTCGTGGTGCTCCATGTGCTCAGTCTGTCTATCATTAGAAAAGCTCTCGCCAGTTAGTCTGCAGCTGTCTGTTGCCGTAGAAACGAACTTTGACCCATTCTCCGTGTCTTGAAGACGAATGATAAACTCTTTTCCCCTAAGCCAACAGTCGCCAAAAACAAAATAACAATAAAGCAACCCTTAGTTCGCCCCTGTTTGAAATATACTTGCCGTATTGCTATAGCGACCGCCACCCGCCAGATACTATGGCGGAAACTGTACTTCTGATAGGTAGACAGTAACGTGTATACGAAGCAGTTTCCCTTAGAAAGTGCTCCATGAAGGCATCCCTCCTCTTAGGCAGATAGGCTTTGAGTGCTTTGCCGTAATCCAATAAACCAAACCAAACCAACACCTCAAACCCATGAAAATGTTAGAATTTTCAACGCATGCCCAATTCGCATATGTTCGGACAGGCATTTGTGATTAGCTGTAACATACGATTTCATACTGCCATCTGCATGCGCAGCGAATTTTAGCTATTCAAATTCCAATGCGCTTTCGAAAATTGATAATTTACATTGCGTGCTTAACTTCTGGAAGCCAGTGTATGTAAGGAAATAATAAATAATGTTATTCGCCGCAAACTGATTGTCTTAAAATATTCTTGTTAGCAGCAACAGTATTTTACATGCTGTTGCAGTTGCTCATACAAGTCCAAATCTTCGACGCAGAGAACTGGTGCGAGCGTTGGACACCTGGCATTAATCCGACAGATTTCAACAGCTTATCATTCGTAGGGGGGAGGAACGCAAGTTACAAATGACCTGTTTAGCAAAGAAGTTTCAAACCTTACTGAGGCAAATTTTAAGTATCACCATTAATCAAAAACTTATATGCAAATAAAATACGTTATCTCTGAAACTTATCGGGTTAACAAAAAAAAATTAAACTTCTAATTGGAAGGAATTCAGATTTCAATCTCAGAAGGTGCGTGTGTTTAATAATGGATGTTCAACTTATTTTAATTTACGCCGCACTAGTCTAAGCTTCCGCTTTCAAAGATAATGTTTTAAGAAACACAAAATTACACAAAACCAAGAGCCTGCGCATGCATAGAACAAAAATCACAAACAAATCCCTTCACAAGGATCATAAAAATGGATGATAACGCTGATTACTTAATGAATTTCAACCGCAGATTTTCTGATAAAGCTCTTATTGCAGACTTCTGTCAGTTGCAGTTAATTAAACATGAAGCCTTATCCATGTTTATATCACTATCATATCTTATATAACATGGCATCTGAACTGAAATCTTCAAATAGAACACTATAATAATGAGATTTCTTTTATGATGTCTGATATATCTCTATCACAATCTATTCGTCTACAAATTCTGACTGTGATTCCAAAAGCCGCTCTACTTTTTCTTTTCTTCTCAATGGATGTTTTTCTCACAACCTAGCTGTATCACGTCTTTATCTAAATATAATTTTTCTATAAATGTGTGTGCTAGCACATGGCCGAATATTACAGTGGCCTAGACTGTAATTAAGGTATGTTTATAGACTGGAATCAGTAACATTTCATTATTGTTATCATATTTAACAATTCGTGAAAGTGAGGCGACTGCTTAGAGCTTTCCTTCTAAATTTTCAAGATTTATTTTGAAATGAAAATATGACATCTGATATCCTTCAATTCTTACACCACATCAAGAAACACTGTTTAGGTGTACAAAATAAGACAATCCTATTAACATCATAATTACAGAGAATAAAAAAAGTTAAGCACTTTGCATTTTTAATATTGCAAGCCTGCCGGGGGTTATCCAACATGATGTAAATTGTATCGCGCACCTAAAGTGAACTGCAGTTTACATCACGATGAAACATTGAAGCACTTTCGTACCTTATGATCTGACGATCTGAATACCGACGCAAAATATGTGCTAAACATTTCCAACTCCCCGTTACTCACCTTCAGGTCTTCTGATCAGCATATCAAAATTTGCTTTATTTCTTTGGGAACCGGCCATGTAAATTATCGTTTGTGTCAAAAATAATAATTATCCTTTGTGACAAAAACCAGTAATCTAAAGAAAATGATACATTTTATAATAAAATATACCTCTATAAATTTCTTAATTTTTCAGTTTTAAAAATTTAATTTAAATATTCAGATTTACCTTTATAAGATGGCAACAGTGCATACGATTTTTTTAAGCGAAACATTTGCCTGACTTAAATCATCGGTACTCTCTTTTAATGCTACGAAATCATCTGACAACGAGGGCAAGCGCTAAAACTAATAAAATTGAACTGTCTACATAAAGTATCTTCATCATTATTGTTTAATGTACAGATGTGTTATTGTGAAAACTGGAAATGAATTTTCAGATATTAAATGTATTAATGCAAGTATGCCACAAGATTCACTAATCGCTGTCTTATTTTTCACGTAATATTTGTATTAGTGATAGCCTTAAATCCAGAGAATATAGGAAGTGCAGTGTGTCGATAATATAGTGCTAGTCACAAAGTCCATTTATCCACAGCATGCACTTATAAGGTAATCCCTCCTTTCTTTCCGCATGCCTTAATTGGTGTAATTGGAAGCATACTCGACGCGTATTCGAGAGGTCCGGGGTCCGAATGCCAGTAAGGGCACTATACATCTTTCACGCCTTCTCTTTGGAAAAAAAAACTGATGTGTACACCACATGCCTTCCTTGTACGGAATATTAAATTATACGCACATTTTCCTGCCTTAAACTTATTTCCTCGAATTTCATTAGAGATATATTTCTCATTCAATTAATTCAGTTCTCACTTCGCGACAAGGCAAAAATACATAAAAACTCAAAATATCTATATTAAAAATTGAAAGATATAGAAAAAATAAAACACCAAATAAAAACAACTAAAATAATTTACAATTAAAATTACAGTTTCTACGCAAAAACGAGCAATTCGGCAGATTTTTCGGAAAACAAAACTAAAGGTTTACTTTTGGTCTCACTCGGCAAAATGACACTCAAGGCGTAGAAACTGACTTAATTAGTTGTGGACGGTTTGCTGAGTCAATCTGTGGAGTAATTTAATAACTTAAATGATAATCCCAAAATGAATTAAATATAATTTAATTCGCAATAATAAAGGACGTTACTTTGTTGTTGCGAAATTTCTCTACATTGGCAACAAATTCACTTTTCTGCTGAGTTTCAAATGTGAACAAATATGGCTGCTTTTGGCAAAAAAATTAGGTTTAGTCTCACTTAAACAACTTTTTAATTGTTGATAATTCTATAACTATAACATGCAGGTAAACAAAATGCATAAAAACTTTAATCGGAAGATAAGAACAACAAAAGTCAAACATTTTTAAAGCAGAAAAATGCACAATTTACAAATATATAAGAATAAAGAAACTGAGATCACCGAGTCCTTTTATCATTTGTTTCTATTTGTGTTCGGACAATAAAAACGGGTAGGGAAAAGAGACCAATTCAATAAGAGCCTCAAAATTGTATAGATTTTTGAAGTATTGTTTATAAAAAATTTTTTAGAATTAACAGCCATTATGCTAATTGACGATAGAGGTCTCAGTGAGTTGATCGAAATGAAACCCGGTTTTTGTTGTTTAGTTAATTGACTTTGTTTAAAGCTTCAAAACACTTTTCTCTTGACAAATTCTGTTTAGAGCTTTAAGTAAAAAAAGATTAACTTTGGTTTTCACTGTTTTTGTATTTTCAACTTTTTTACTTTTTCTGTTCCAAATGTACATTATAAAATTTGCAAATTCATAAAAATTGAAAGAGGTAGGAGATCATGGTTCTTACAATCCTTAGGTAATTCTCTCATATATTTCATTTCCCATATTATATATATATACTTCTGGTGCGGCCGATTGCAACCAAAATAGTAGGTGCACATCCACATGTTAGCAGTCCTATATACAAAATATCAACGTTCCTAGGCTACTCGTCTTTGAGTTATGCGAGATATATACATTACACACAGATGCCACGAAAACTTGCTTCAGAATCCGTTTTAAATTAGTTTTAGAATTTTTTGGGGGGGAAAGGAGTTCTTTATTCTGGCCTTACGTGCAGATATCGTTAAATTGCATTCGATAGCGGTCGAAAGAGATATTTTCGTTGAAATATGATACACGAAATTTTTCGCGATTACAATACTTCCTTTTACTTCGTACAAAGGAGGTACACTTTCAGCTACAAGACTTTTAACATTCCATCGTAAACTAGCAGGAAACTGAAAATAAAGAAGATTTCATTTGTCATTTAGAGACGCCACTGAATCCATAAAGACAGATTAATGGCACTTCATACCATAAAATTCTACTGTAACGTGTTTATATCATTTTCAAAACTGACATCATTTACGCTAGACACACAGCCAATAAGATACTTTCAAAAATGTCTATTCGATAATTTGACATTGTTCCAAATTACGTTCTGAGGTTTTGTATGTGTCATTATTAAACGGATAATACTCTATGTTACTCCAGTGTAAGCAGTTGAGGGGAAGATGAACGACATTGTCTTCAGAAGTTTCAAAACTAGGCTATCAGAATCATTTTAAACTAGCCTTGTTTCGTCAGGAACGCTAACATGCACCCCGAACCATGGTCTATTAAATCCATAATGACCTGCTTAATGTAGTCTTCAAATTCGACGTAAACCGGAAGAGCTACAGTTAGGGCTTAATAAGGAAATTAAATGACTGTGATGGCTTGGTTAAGTGACTTACAAGCGACAAAAGTCCTTGTTTCACGATAAAAAAAAAGTGAGATATTTGTATTCTCGGTGGCAGCGCTTACGCACTCTCATTCCCTCAACAGTGATCTTACAGATTATGAAGATGTGTTATCAGAACTATCATCAATGGACGGAATTTTGCTATACTGACTGGACGTTTTGCTAGACTGGCAAATGTAATGGCATTTCGCTACACTGGTGTTCCTGATAGTTTTTATAATATCAAAACTCGATTCCGAAAAATTCAGAATGTTCAAAATTCTATTTAACTTCAACATCATACGCAAGTAAAAGTGTAAATCAGTGTTTCTTTATTTACAGAACTGTTTTGAATGTAAGTTTTGGTATAATACGCACCATATGAGTGAATATTTTTGAAAAATAATAATGAACTCTACTTCTATTATTTTGTTGGATTAGTGCACTTCACACTGAAGGCATGGCAGTTTATAACGCCATTCAGATGTTGAGTCGAAGTATAAAAAACTACATTTTAAATATTTTGACAAAATAGTAATTACATTGATTTCAAATTTACACTGAAGTTTTGAATATAAATTTTATTATTTCATAGCAGTAGGCAGACAAGAAACAATTTTTTTTCAGAAATTTATGGCTGAATATGCATGCAGATGGGGAGAGAGTTTGTAGTCATTAGGGTTTTTTTTTCCTTCTTTAAAGCAGCAGACGTAAAAAGTGTGCAATGAAGTGTGTTTGTTTGGACTTCTCGGATACGCTTCGAGTATGTTTTCAATTACACCACGAAGACATGTGGAAAAGGAAGAGAAAATACCTTATATTCTCCCCCCTTTTAAAGAGCGACTGGAAATTAGGAGATCCAGTCGCCAAATCCTGGTAGTGACGCAATATCGTCCACAACCTTTTTAGTTCGAGCGCCATTGTAGAGTCATTGGGGTTTTTGTTTTTAAAGCAGAAAGTGTGCAATGCCCTCGTTGAAATTCGAACCTGGACCTCTCGAATACGCGCCGAGTGTGCTACTATTACACCGAGTGTGCTACCGATTTGTCAAAGTCTAAATAATCTAAATCGCAATATAATTAATTGGTCAAAAATATTTGAGTAGCAGTTTAAAAGTTTTACATTTTATCAGAATTTTTTCAAATACAAATAAGTATAAGATAAGGATACGATTATTAGAAAGGTTACCACAGACAAACATTAAACCCTAAGAAATAAATTTTCTCTAAAAATTTAAAAAGTATGGCACCTACGGTCGCTATTACGTGATATTGGTGATGCAGATAGAGTGAAATAACAAGCACCTGTAGAGTCATTAGGTTTTGAATTACGCCACGAAGGCATGCGGAAATGAGAGGAAAATATCTTATATACTTCGCCTTTTAAAGGGGGACTAGGAATCAGGGCACACCCTCTTCAAGTCCTAGCAGTGACGAATTATCGGCGACTACCTTTTAGTTGGGGCGTCATTTGTACAGTCATTAGGTTATTTTGTAGCAGGAGACATGAAAAATGTGCAACTCCCGCGCCGAGAATCGAACCCTGGACCTCTGGAATACATGCATAGTATGCTTCCAATTACACTACGAAGGTATGCGGAAAGAAGGGAGAAAATACTTTATAAGTTTTGCTTTAATTTGGAGCTGGAAACATCAGCAGTGCCCATGCTAGGATTTTCCAGTTTTCGTTTTGAATATAATACCAGTTTCGTTTTGAATATCTACTGTTATTATTTCATAACAGTAGGCAGACCAAAAACAAATTATTTCCCAAAAATTATGGATGAACAAACATGTAGATGTGTAGAGAGTTTAGTTTTAATTCGAAGCAGGAAATACCAGCGATGCCTTCGCCGAATTTCAAACTCGGACCCTCCGATTGCTAAACACACGTGTGCACAATTACACTACGATGGCACACGATGACGAAGAAATATCCTTAAATATGTATCATAATATAGTGACTTCCCGATTCGTGCTTTCCCGTTCCATCCTGTGGTCAAAAGTGTGTCGATTCATCTGCTGCTGTCTATCATCTCCTTCATCGCAAATCCTCGCCAACGGAAAATTTTCCGTTTCATACTCTTTGAAAAAAGTCATTGCTGTGGTAAGAAGTATTATGTGATGAATGCCCGTTGGCTTAACAGTGTGATAACTACTAAGCATTTTTAGTAATAAGTAATTTTAGAAAGCATCCATAAGCATGAAGTTAAATTTTCTTTTCAATCACATATTATTATTCTCAACTTGCCTCTTCATATTTTCATGTTTTTCTGTTTAAAAGTGGTCATGGGTTTATCGAAAACTGAATTTATAGAATCAATTGGTAATATTCCACTGCAAGACAAATAATACTTCATTAAACAAAATTCTTAATATAAATCATTAAAATGAAACATTACATACATTATATATATTAAAAGGAAATTTGTAAAATAAATTACCAGAAGAAAACGGCTAATATTAGAAATGCATAGAAGTAAATATTATTAGTCGAAAGTTACGCCAGGTGAAAATTGTAAAGCTAAACCGTTTTAACTGATGAAAGTAGCTGCCACAGAAAGTGCATTTTCGGAAAGAAGATGAAACAGGAAAGATGGAATTAATAGGAAATTACAGCAGACGAACTGGGGCGATTTTAGGTAAAGGATGAATGAGCACTAAGTCCCTAATATTGCGTTTAGTCTCACATTCAAGACAAAAAATTTGAAATATTACAAATTTATTGATTTTATGTATTATACGAAAGCATATGAGGTCTATCTGACTAAGGGCATGGATGCCTTCGGGGATGATTTTTCAAAAGGAAAATAGCTCCTATTCATGTTACACATGAGAAAATTGCAAAATGAGCCATTCCATTCGCCAGGATTTGAACTTGGATTGCACTGTTCTGCGTTTAGGAGTTCCGTCGATAAAGACATTACTTGATGCAGCTACTGGATGAAAACAAATACATAAATATAAAGTTTTATAAAATACCGTTTTATTTAAAATTCATGCATAATTATTGAATACAAGGAAAAAAATACTTCATCATATTAGTTTAATGGAAGGAAGAGATTAAATATTTCTTTTTAAAGAATTCATTTACAATTTTATATCAAGAATAATGAAAGCGTTGGCACCCTTGAAAAATTTATAATTTATTCCTGAGAATTATTCGATTCTGTTACTTAAGAGTCCATGCTTTTATTATCTGTGATATAGAATTGCAGATGAATTTTGTAAAGAGAATTTTTAACTTCTTGCTCCCGTTAAACTATATGATAAATTATTTTTCTACTTTTAGCTCACTGACTACTTTATTACTTTCAAATAAAAGTTTATTTTATAAAAAAAATTTATTAGCTCAAAAGAGCCGTTAGTCCCGAATGGGAGATTAGTCTCAAAACGGCATTTTGCCTTGAATCACTATAAACGACCTGCCACGTTTCAAAAAGTTGCCACCAAATATTACCGCCCAGTATTATGCTTAAAGAAATTACATAATGAAGATAATTAGTAACAAGGCTGAACATCGATATAAAGAACTGAGAAAAGACCGAAAAACAGAAAAATGTATTCCAACACTTAACGCTGCATCGGGAAATCTAAATGTATAACTGCTCTGCTGCTGTTAAAATTTTTGCTATTTTGCTGTTGAATTGTATATGGCGTGTATAGTGAGAAGAAAATGGTGCTTAGTAGAGGCAAAATGAGAGTTCTGGATCGGGAGCACAGGGAGCGGGAGTTGAGGGAGCTCC
>KK113215.1:12294-28978 GCA_000611955.2 Stegodyphus mimosarum
GTATTCCTACAGAAATTCCTCCTGAATTCCCTCTTTCTTCTATTATCAGAAATCCCTACAAATACAAATTTTAAAATCAAGTGTAAGACAAAAGATAATCATAATTCTTCTATAAAAGACGTTAGAACTTGCAATACAGCAAAAAGAATGCATACGAAAATGGTGACACTGGAAACGGTATTTATCATGAGTATGGTTGCCTGAAGAATTAATATGTATGCAGCTACCAGAATTTGTGGTATTCTGAAGATCTGGCAATTCCTACTAAAGTGGTTGTGATAATATGTAAGTACTGAAAGGATTCAGATTTTATTGTTGTACCAGAGGTTTTTGTTAAGGTTGTTTATGCTCTTACTGAGCATCTAATGTTGCCCCAGAGGTTTTGTTAAGGTTGTTTATGCCCTTACTGAGCATAGTAAGTTACCAATCTGTTCTTGAACTTGCTCATGCTAACATTTTTTCCACCCTTTTAGCTTTATTATTAAGCATCACTTTCTTTTCACTTATATCATGCAAAATTCAACAGTAAAATTGCAAATTTTTTTAAAGCTACATATGTATGGAATTCCTGATATGGTGTTAAGTGTTGGCATACATTTTTCTATAATTTTTCAGTCTTTCCACAGTTTATCATATCAATGTTCAGTTTTCTTAGTACGATAACAGAGCTTTTTTTTTTTTTGTTAACTGTTTGAATGGTTAACTTTATTAAATATCACATTCTTGACACTTATGCCACGTAAATATCAGCAGCAAAATTGTAAGATATCAGGAACTGTTACAGTGAAGTACAGAACAACAAATGCCTTAGAAGGATGGCGCAGTAAATTAAGTAAAGGTGTTAGAAAACTGAACGCAAACATCTTAGAACTTATTTTGCACATGAACGTGTACAATGTTATGACAAGTTAAGAAATAAATTAGAATAAAGTATTCTTCAGAAAAAAAAGAATACAGAAATACGTGACATCTCATAAAGCTAAGAAAACTGCAGTGCAAAGCATCATTAAAGTTAAAAAGCAGAAACCATAGCATGTTATGATCTAGGTAATTATATATTATCACAACCGCCTTAATAGAAACCTGAAGGTTTTCGAAATGTGCCAAATTCTGGCAAGAGGAATCACAACAATTCTTCAGGCTACCATACTGAAAGCAATCATTCAGTCAAGCAACGTTGCCATTTTAGCATGCATTCTTTTTGTTGTAGTTTTCAATGGCTTTTATAAACAACTGGTCCTATTTTTTGCATTAAACTTGATTTTAAAATATGCACTTGTGGCACTTGCCAGCAATGGAAGAAACTGTGATGAACTTTAAGCAGGAATTCAGAATTTTACAGCAGAATCTCTAATGGGAAGAGGGAGGAAATGCCTTTGGTAGGTAGCAATGTTGCAGAGATTTGCAAAGTGCTGAGTGTGCAATTCTGTGAGGTTTTTTAAGAGAAAGCAAATCTATGTATTTGGGGCGAACAGCATAAAAAAGAGAGAACGATTTGGTGAAGAATGTAAGTGTTTTATTTTTTAATGTATAATATAATCCTTATTTAATAACTGAAATTTGTATTTTAAATTACTAAAGTATGCAGAATTGCCAATTCTCCCAATTTCTTACTGTACTCCTGCCAGCCCAGTTTACAAAATATTTCTCACTTTTTTTAAGTAGCTTTGCTTAATACTTCGTTATTTGCACTCCCCCCCCAAAAAAATGAAGTAAGACATCTGAAAGCATGTAATTTTTTTTCCCCTAGATTACATATAAAAGAATATAAATTCATCTCATGAGATATTATGGCACGCTTTTGCTTTGTAAGTTAGAGCAAGTGTTCAAAAACATAGTGCTCCAGTTATCCAGTGAACATCGAGTGCCACTGCGTGTCTTCTCATATATATTGGCCAATGAGCTCTCGGCAAGCTTGAGGTTGTTATTCGTTTGTCTGACCACTGAACTCTGTGTCACATGTTTTCAAGAAATAGTCTAAGAAATTATGGTCTTTTTTCTTAGTTATGTCTTCAAAAAAGGTGAAATACTCATTTACTTTTTGAAAATTGTACACAGTTGACTTCTATTGTTTTGTCAAAGAAATGCAATGTGTACCATTTGCCATTGTGATTTTCCGATTTCATGCAGGGTAAGGGTATGGTGCCATTCCTAAATTGGAGACTGTAGGTCGAAAAGGAATTCCAGTTTTGTGAACTTTGGGAAGAGCATAAAATCTAGCACAGTTAGCAATAGGTGGAATGAGTGATTTCTTAAGCTGAGTCGAAAGTATATGAGAAGATTTAACAGTTTTAACTTTTGTGAGGTCAGAAGTTGAGGGATCTTTAGGGATCAAACAGTATGGGCCTTCACTTATCAGTTACATTAATAAGGTCACGTACCCTTTGGCCAAATATTTAGTTTCCATATTTTCTCCTTTACTTTCCAACAATATTCACACCGTAAAAAATTCTTTCGAAGTCATCGATAAACTTAAAGATATTTCCCCTTTGCACTCATTATGTTTTCATTTGATGTTAAATCTCTGTTTACTAATGTTCTAGTTGAAGGGGCACTAAAATGCCTTGAAACTAGACTTCGAGAATTCCGTTTCTCACATATTGAAATCGAAGAGTTAATTTCCCTCACTAAAGTCTCTGTGAGTCAAACTCACTTTGTTTTCCAAAATGAATATTATCGCCAGCTTGAAGGACTAGCTATGGGTAATCCCCTCACTCCTGTACTTACTGACATTTACATGCACTATTTTGAGGTCAAATTATTTGAAAAACTATCTTTTTGTCTGTGAATTTGCTATGTAGCTCTTGCTCTTTTAGATGTTGATAAGGAAGGCTTACCCCAGATTTTATCTGTTATAAATTTGATTGACCCAGCCATCCAGTTCACTTTTGAGATTGAATCTGATAATACACCTCCCTTCCTTGGTATTCTTATAATCTGCAATGGATTTAATTTCAGCACACCTGTTTACCGTAAACCCTTTTCTGGTTGTTTACCTCCCCATGCTAAGTCATGTCACCCGACTAAGCAAAAGATGGCTTCTTTTTACTATTATGTATTTTGAGCTTTCTAAGTTTGTTCCTCGGAATCTCTTCTTGCTAATGAACTCAATTATTTAAGATCTGTTGCCCTTGGCCGAGGATTTTCTCCCGTGGTCATTGATAAAGCTGTTCAAAAGTTCTCATCGTGCCATCTAAGAACACATTCTGATCTTAGAAATAACATTAATAACCTTGTTGTGCTTCCATTTCATCCTTCTATGAGTTACAAAATTGTGCGGATTTTAAACAAGTTTATTTTTCATGTCTATAAATAAAATCCGAGGCTCAGTTCTTAGATTCTATTTCTGACTTCAATTCTTGGGGAATTTATACCATATCATGTCAGTGTGGCTTAAGTTATATTGACCAAACGAAAAGAGCATTAAAGTTTTGCTTAAAAGAATACGAATCTTACGTCCGAAAAGACGAAATTAACAAATCTTCAATAGCTAATCATAGTTGGAAATTCAATCACAAGTTTGATTTTTGGTACTGCTAAAATTATCCTTCTATTAGGGAATTGAATTTTCTTGAAGCTTTTCACATTCACAAAAATTTATCCTGTTTAGTCAAGGACTTTAATTCCAATCCAGTCTTGCCTAATGCCTTTAGAATTCTACTAACTCTTCATTTTTTGTTACTATTTCTGCCGACGGATGGCGCTGTATGCTCCTTAAATTGGTTGCCTGTAGGGTATAAATATGATCGACATTCGCTTTTCGAATTGCAGAATTTTTTGCTCCTGATGAAAGGAAACCCATTTTGCCCTCAAAATCCATTGGGATTTTAAAAAATTTACAAAAAATACAAGGTTGTTGATTTGCCTGTTCTATTTTCCATGTCGGTGTGATTCTCTTGCGTCTTGGCAAAAGATTAGTTTTCCCCTTCCAGACCATCCCACTGGACTATTCAGAGCGGTTTGTAATTCAGTCATTTAACTTCTTAAAGCTTATTTAGTGACTTATTTATTATTCATGTATGTAGCGCTTAAATAAAAGGAGTTTTGCAGAAATTTTTTACAGATAATTTTGTAATGATATGCTCCTGTTCCTGTTAGAGACTGTTTGCAAACCGAGGGCAGAATTTCTTTATCTTAATGTTAAAAATAGCAGTCCTCTAGAGCAGGAGTTGCCAAGTTCTATATGTATATACACCAAAGAGCCATTACATTACGACCACCCTGTTAAGAACATGTAGGACCACCTTTAGTCCTCAAAACTGCCAGCGGCACGGCATTGACTCCACAAGGTGCTGGTACGTAGTTTGAAGTATCTGGTACCAATCATTTACCAACTGGTCCTTCAATTTCCACACATTGTGAAGGGGTAGCGTGTTAGCGAAAAATTTGGTTTTCTGGGTGGGACCACAAATGCTCTATTGTATTAATGTCAGGTGAATTTGAAGGCCAAGACATGATTTGAAAGTCACTGGAATGTTCCTCGAACCACTCCCTGACGATTCGACCCTTATGACATGGTGCATTATCCTGTTGGTAAACACTGTCGTCCTCTGGAAAAACTATTGTTATGAATGGGTGAACCTAGTCTGAAATGATGTTCGCATAGAGCACGGACATCAGGGATTATTCGATGGGGATTCTGGGTCCTAATGTGCTCTGTGAAAACATTGCCCACACCATAATACCCCTACGACCGGCTTGCCTCTGTCCAACTGTGCATCTAGGAGCCAGGATTTTGTTTAAAAATTGGCATATTAACACACACCTGTTGATGTGATAGACCAAAAAACATGATTCTTTGGACCATGCAACTTTCTTCCATTCTTCTAATGTCCAATTTTGATGTTTCTTGGCTAATTGCAGACACAGCTGGCGATGACTCGCTATCAGTGTAGGGATATGCCTTCGGCCTTCAGTTGCATAGGCCCATGCGCAGCAATGTATGCTACACAGTGTGTTGAGAAACACCCTTTGGGTCGCCATTGTAGCTGGTGGTGATTTTGGCTGTTGTAGCTCTTCGGTCACGGTGAACAATGCATAGCAATCTCCGTTCTCCTCTGGAATCAATGCGCCATCGGCGACACACTGCTGAGCCGCTTTATATACTCCAACATCAGCCACACATGTGCAGTGGTTTTTTTTTCCTGGGCGAGCCCATTGTTATAGAGAGTGGTCATAATGTAATGGCTCTTTGGTGTATATGTAGGATCAACTTTTTTTTTTTTAAGTTTGTCCTAATCTATGCCTTAAAATTCTGACATTTAACACATTCAACCTTGTATCTTGTATACTAATAAGTGACAGGGAAGAGAGTATTATAGCATGATATTTTGTTAATATTATTTATCAATTTAAAAGTAGCCACAGGAAAAATACACATTAAATTTTATTACTTATTGTGTATGGGAATTCTGTGTCTGAGAATTCTGTGTCTGGATGTCCCCAAACCAAGCATTTATAATTTGGTGAGTATCCAGTTAAGGATAATGGCAATGATTCTTCAATATGTAAATCATTAAGCAATGAATGATGTTTAATCATTGTAAAAATTTAAATATGTGAAAGCTGTTTCACATTAGTACCTAGATCCAAAATAAGTATAGATATATTTATTATATTTGCTTTCTCAATTGATGTATTTCCAAAAATGTATCCCAAGTTCTCTGACTTATAAGGTTACATCAGTTTGTAGAGTAATAATTTTATTTTAGAAGGCATTTTTTTTCTTTTTAAAAGATTAAGACAGATACATTGCACAATACTTTTTCAAAATCTCAAAAGATTTTAATCACATTTTTAATTTCTGTAATGCATTTTTCACTATCATAATTTACAATTTTGTTGTTTTTGTAGGTGATTGGACATATATAGAAAGTGATTCAAAATGTCCTATAAGAATAAATTTTGTTTTTTATTTTGTCTTAATACTACTTATAATTTCAGTTATTATCCTGCTTTTTACTTTTGCAGTACTAAATTGAAAGCTCATAATTTAAATGTAAAATTTATAAGAAGTACTGAGTCATCAAGCCAGGTTGTAAGGTTTAGGTTATTAACCCATAATCTTATTATTTGATGTATGTTATCACTTCTGTTTTTTTTTTTTTTTTTTCCAAAGGGGCTTTGTTCCTGAAGGACTATTGTTTTCGTTTTGTGATTTTGCGTTGAATCACTCTGAATGTCTTGTTTCACTTTTCAAATTGTTGCCACAAAATATTATCGCCCTGTATTATATTTAAAGAAATAAGTAAGAATCTGCATAAATGTATGTATGTTCTCACATTGTGATGAAACAATGGTACCTAGAGCCATCCAGTTTTGAATGACATAATCTTACAGGGAATATGGTCATCTGGAAGCTCAAATTTTAAATTGGAATTTGTTTTATTATCGATTTCATATTTTGTAAAACGTTAACGAATTTTTGAGTAACAAACTCAAAGATTTCAAAGCAAGGAGCAATGGCAACGTTGTACAGAAAAAACATTTTTATCTCCAGCGCTTGAGATTGTGTATTGGAAATTCTAAAGATATACTGAATTTAAAATTATTTTGCGATATTTCTCTTGAACTGAATTTTATGGTTTAAGTGCGAATAACATGATATTTAATAAATAAAGGTAACACACAAAAATGTTAAAAAATGCCTCTTTGGACGTAATATAAAAGCAGAAAAGCTTTCAGATTTTTTTAAGCTTTTTCTGCACAAGTTAGCTCTTACCAGAAAGTAAATGAAATACATGTATCTCATAACAGAAGCTGCTGAAAGTTAGAGGGAGACCTTGGCAGCGATGCTTGCCGTTATGCTATTCCTTCGCCCAGCTCTGAGAATTATCCGTTATTAGGCTTTGTCCAGCTGAATTACTTACATACTTATTTGAAGTTGAGTGAGCACTTCTAGGCTTTTGCACTTGTAAATCTCCAACATTAAATTACTGATTTTAATTCATATTTTATATTATCTGTCTAGTTGTGAGCACAAGTTGTGCATTTGTTAAGTTTTCTGGGTCAGTAGTTTTTTTTATAAACAGGGCGATAATTTGGCAGTCAGTTTCATTAGGGTGTAAGTTAGCCACCTTATATGGGTATGTAATAATAATTCCGAATGTCTTTCATCAAGCTGCAGTGGTAGAGATGCCACTTGAGGTAACTTCCTCAAATGGAATAAACAATTTTGAATGCTAAGTCCATGATTTCTTATGTAGTTAATCTTTTGCTGGCTAACATTTGTTGGTGAATTATGTAGTGGTGGTTCAAAAAAACTTCGCATTTCATTAGTTTTTAGCATTGAATTATTAATCCATTTATGTTGCTTATTATTGCTTCTGTTCCATCTATTCTTATTGAAACTAATTTAAAAAGTGGTGGTTTCAAATTCATAAAGGAATTTTTAAAAGGATTTAATATATCTACATTTTTTTGTCTTTGAAGGTTATATTGAAAGGGATGGCATGCTAAACTTAGTTAAATGTAGAAAAACTCTTGAAATGTAAAGTGTTGTTAAGAAAAGCTACTGGCATGTTTATAAACTTCAGAATTCAATTGAAAACCTGTTGATGAACACTGCAAAACAAACGGAGATAGATCAACTCTCTGTAGATGAACATTGCAAAACAAACGGAGATAGATCAACTCTCTGTAGATGAACATTGCAAAACAAATGGGGATAGATCAACTCTTTGTAGATGAACATTGCAAAACAAACTGAGAAAGATCAACTCTCTGTAGATGAACATTGCAAAACAAATGGGGATAGATCAACTCTCTGTAGATGAACATTGCAAAACAAACTGAGAAAGATCAACTCTCTGTAGATGAACATTGCAAAACAAATGGGGATAGATCAACTCTCTGTAGATGAACATTGCAAAACAAACTGAGATAGATCAACTCTTTGTAAAAGTTTAAAGTTTCTAGCACAAGTAAAGTAAAACTTTAAATTTTGTCGTAAGACTTCAGAGTGAGAGTTTTTACAGCTATGTACTATAAAAATATTTTTATGAAAACATTTTTTAATAAATTTCAAATTCATATAAATGTTTAATTTTAGTCTTCATTTTAAACTATTGTTTGGGGTATTAATTTTTAGATTAGTTTTTAAGTTATTGACTTTCTAGATTATTTGCAATATATAAATTGCCGTGTATTTAGCATGCTTGTTTCTGATATGAAAAGAGTACCATCTTCTCCAGACCAATAGTATATTTTTATATAACAATACCTCAGACTATTTTCCAGTTTGATAATCAGAGTTGTTTTAAGCAAAAGTATGATTTTAATATTATTTGAATAATTTTAATCTTAGATAAGAATTTTTAAATTATTTAAAAAACAAGTCAGAACAAAGGGCTGCTTGTCATAAATGTGAGTCATAGCTTCTTATAGACCACTTCTTAATATGAGTGCAGTTGCTTTGGACGTCACCAAGAAATTATAAGTGACTTGTACCTCTACTAATGTCCCACGTGTGCATTTCAGTCTATTTAAAGAGCTGTATATCGAAAGCCATACATTTAAAGAGCCATATATGAACTGGCAGGTACTGAAGATGCTAATTTTTATGTTGTTCAGATTTACGTATAAATTAATAAACTTATTTATTTCCATATTAAAACAGCAGCTGCAGTTAACTGTCATAATTGGCAAATTTTTAACTATGACTAAAGTTTTAAGCAATGCATGAGTATTCTGAAGTTTACGTGTGCATATATATGTTATATTATTTTTTAACTGAATATGGATATTGCATGCAAGATTCATATCTAAAAATTTTGATATGTTGTTTAATCAAGGGCAGTGAAGCTGATATATTAAAATGCTGGGTATTGTATTTAATTTGCATAGAAAATTAATGTTATATGTTCACGTTACTGATATTGATTAATAATGCAGTTCATTGTGTATGTAATTTCAAAGAAATTACTACATACGTCTAATGTCTGGTAGTGAATAGCAGATTTTTACTAATATTTGTATAGGTCTGAATGCTTGTATAAATGTATTTTTTTTTCTCTTTTATTCTTTTTGTATTCTTTTACATTTATAAATATATAAATTTTCATTTAATTGTTGTCATTTTTATTGTTTGATATGTCTGTACAATTATTTATACATAATATTTCATCTGTAATTTCAGTAATCGTACATAGCATTTCACAGTCACTTATTCAAAACTTATTTTAAAATATTTTTCAGGCCTTCTCAATGAGTTTGGAGACGTTGCATATTAATGCTGTATATCACAATGAGAATCAGTTATTTCAGTGCAAAAGAAAGGACTTTTTGTCGGAGGTATCGAAACGTTTCGGTGTGGATGAAAATGAAATATTAATCTTTGAATCTTCAAAAAACTTTAGGAAACAAATCTCAGTTGATGATTTGAAACCAGTTTCTAAAGTAGAAATTATGAGTAGAACTTCTCCTCCCAGAGTTGTAAATGGCCAAAGGTATCATGTAAATCTTTGTCTTATGGTGATGTAATGTTTGCAGTGTTAATTGCTTTTATCTTATAAAAGAATGAGTTAACTCTTCTAACCACTGTGGTAAATGAAAACAGAGAAATTTATCTTCTGTTTTCCTTCGTGTGAAAAATTCTGAAATGTAAGAAATTATGATTTAAGTAATAAAATCCAGGGAAACGCTTAATACATCAGAATGCAAATAAAAAAAATTAACATTGCATTTATCATATAAATGGATGAATCAACTTTTTAAAACCACTATACTAAATGGAACTAAAGAAAAATTTTTCTTTGTTTTACTTTTTGTGAAAAATTTTAAATACAATAAATCATAAATTGTGTAATAAAATCCAGTGTAATACTTAATGCATTAGAATGCAAATAAAAAGGTGTTAACACTTAGTGCAAAATCATATTTTTAAATACCTGACAATTGTTGAATTTATATCTTTACTTTCCACTTGCAGTATGTTTTGTGTAGATGAAATGTATTTGTCTTTGAGTTGCATTGTCAGTATATGTCAGTATATGCATAGTATTTCTACTGATAAAACATTAGATTATTTGTATAGAAACATCAAGGTCAGCTTTTAAGAGCACTGTACGCAGAAAAGCGATTTGTGATACAGTAACACTGCACACTGTTTAGATTAGAAAGCTGGTATGAACTATGCTATTGATATTCCTTTTGAAATCTGTAAAATGCTGTTTTTAAGAACAGTGTATTTATTCAAAAACAAGACAAATATCCACCTACATTTTGTTTCCTTAAAACTTATCTTACAATTTAAGATAAGTTTTAAGGAAACAAAATGTAGGTGGATATTTGCTTTGCAGTAATTCTCTTAAGTCCCTCCCCTCTTCAAATTTTCTTGAAATAACAATACCCAAGGGCACTGCTAGTGATACATTGTTGCCTGTTTCTTTTTAGGCATACCAGTGACCAGCTTGGTGAGTACATGCCTAAGTTGAAAAATCACTCAGCTTTGACATAGTAATTCTAATTAGCAGTGCTGTTTATACTGTAATTGCCACTATGGTTTAAACAGTGGGATTATTGTGTGTAATATAATAGCTGAAGTTACTTCTAAAAATTTTTGAATGAATGGGAAAAAAAGTATTCGATCTGTTGCCACTAAAACATAAGTGAAATATAGTTAAAACCACAAGACCATGCTTATACTATCGCTTACATATTAGATCGGGAAATGTAAAGATGTAGTTTCTGGCAGTTATTCAACTGAAGTAATAAAGAAATATTTATTCATATTTTCTTATTATTTCTGTTCTTCTATCTTTATAAATAAGCGAAATACCACTGACTTATCACGAGATCTACGAAACTATACACCCGATTGACTTGAAATTTTGTAAAGCTACTCATTTCATGATGTAGACGTGCACTAAGAATGGATTTTACGTAAATCCTGTCCAAAATGGATTTTTGTTATACCATCACAGGCACTACCCCCTCCCCTTCCCCACCCCTCTAGGTATCTCCCTGTCTCTCTCTCCCCCTTCCATCTTCTTTTCTAGAGAAATACTATGTTTACACTACAATCTATGCAACCTTCGTTCACACCCATTAACATAACAACTTACTTTCAACCTACACATACCCACGCTTAGCAGCCATTGCCATGGTAAATTTTTATTTAAGTATTTATAAAGTCTCATTTTGTGTTTATTGAGTTGGTGTGAGGGGTGAGTTTTTATTTACAAATTTTACTATATGTTATTTTTGTTGAATTTTTAAATATTTTGATTTAAAAAAAATTTTTGGTTATATTTTTTAACTTAAATAGTATTTCATCTTAGGTTAATATTAAATTGACTCTTCATTTATTTTTTTCATAGTATTTACACTAATAGATAGTGTGCTCAGCTTAGTGGGTGGGTATCCGCTAGTTATTCATAAATAAGCATTACATGAATATGCATATTTATAAATTAAAATGTAGTAATAATATGCTAATTAAGAGCATTGTGTGCATCTGTGCCACTTCCGTCAGTTGAAGGCTAAAATGCCAAAACTTTCAGCCTTTTTCTTGTCATACGTACTTTCTTTTTTAAATGATTCTCGTAGCTTTGAAGCTGATTGTGGACTAAAAATACCTGCAACAGATACAAATAAAGAGTAAAGCTGTGCTTCATTTATGCAAAAAATTAAAAATATGCCACTTTTTGCATCAACAGGAAAAAACTGTACAAATCTGAAAAAATAATAAGGATCTTCCTGTTTTGTATTGAATGGCAGACAGTATCACCACGAACACAGGCCCTTGGTTGGTAGGCTGATATGGCAAAGCATTGTATAGTTTATTGTTTGTTTTATTAAGGATTTGGTTTTTATTTCGTTTTGGGGAAATGAAACCAGAAATTAAGTATCTGCATTCTGTGTTATCACTTTACTACCAGTTGTTTGTTTGCATTGGAGAGACTAAAGCAAATATCCTCTTTTTAATGTATAAAATTATTGTGGGAATTCTTTTGATTGCTAATGAAGACAATAAAAATATCTTAATTCCTGTAAATAAGTTGCCAAATATAAATATTTTTAAATTAACTGCATTTAGTATTTTAGACATGTTAATTTGAGTGTTGTAATAAAAAAGACGGAGTTTACTAGCAAGTTGATACAGAGGCTACAAAATGTGTGTTAGAGAACATTTTCACCGGCATTGCTGATATCTAAAACTACTGATTGGTGGGACATGTTATTAAAATTTTGTTATATGTTGTTTAAAAAGTGCATTGTGTGATTATGTGTGTGCAGTTTTTAAACATTTCATGTCAAAATTTTGAAAAAATAAATAGCATATAATATTTCTTATTACTTTGTAGCTGTAATTGTTTCCTTTCTAACATATCAATAATTTAATTATTTCCAGGCGTAACTCATTCAATAAAATAACAGAAGTAGAATCATGTATCATTTCAAAATTAACAGAGAATCGAACATTAAATGGCACTGAGAGAATATTCATAATTGACCTGATTGAGAAGAATATTGAAAAGTATGATTGTAGTTGTGTTTTCTTTTAACTGTTTAAAAATTTTCTTTAATTTTCATATATTGGCAAAGTTTATTTAATTTTTGAAATAAATCATGTCTTATTATAACAAATGTATTTCTTTTAACCCTCTCAGCATTACGGCAGGATTATTCCGTATAGAAGGCTGCCTTCTAAATTCATTACACATGAAAATTTCAGCTATTTTTTAATGTATCTGATTTCGGTTTGGATTTATATTAAAAGAAAAGAAATCAAGGTACAAAATGAAAGAGTTATTTTTAATTAAAATCAAGAATATAACACTTATTCATGACATTTCGAGGAACTTTGAAATTTCAGGGCTAAACCTGTAATGCTCGGAGGGTTAAAAAGCGTTTAAGCATATAATATTCATATTTGTGATGACTCATTTGTTTTTCTTGATTTAAATAATTTTGTTAATATTGTATCTCTTTCTGATATATAAATTTATTTGTCATTATTTACAAATGCAAAAACTGAATTTTGATTGAAAAAAGAAAGATCTACAGGTATAAAAGGCAATAGTTATTATGAATTTTGACTTTAGTATTGAACAGGGAAAAGGCTTCTGTAATTTTTTCAATCAAAATTCATTATAAATAAATGTAATGTGAGCATAGTATCTCCAAAATTTCATGAAACAAAGTAGTGAGGGTAAACCTTTTCAGTCACACATGTTCTGGTTCTGCTAAAATCAGTTGATATTTTCTTTCACGTTAAACCTCCAACCAGCTAAGCCATATATGTAAGATATAATAAAATATAATAACTACTTTAAAAAATAATTGGTGACCTCAAAATTAACATTCTAAATTTGGTGCTCTTCCCCTGAATTCATCCTTTCTCCCAAATTCGAGATCATTCGAAATTATGTAATATTTTAATGCAGGTACCTTCTGCCCAATCAAATAATCGTAAACCAAATCTTTCCCTCTAACTGGAACTGAAACTATAAACTTTCCCATCTTCCTCTGAACTGCAGCGCTCTCTTTCGCTTAGCTTTTATATTGGCAACATGCTTCATTTTCACGCTGCTGCTTATTTGCCTAAAATGACGATGCATCTTTTTATCTGTGCGTATAAAACTTATTTGTAGTCAGTTACGATCGATAAGTAATTTGTCTGCCAATTACAAGTTTTAAATGTTTAAAGTCAAAATCCATTCTTCGAAATTTAATCCAGCATATCTTGTGATTTAATAAATGCAAACCAAAACTGATGCTCACCAATTATAGCTTGTCTCTAGAATCGCACCTACTGTGGTATAAATACTCGAGCTAATTACATCATCCTTCTTCTGCTAGCTTCCACCTTGCTAATATCTCCTCAATATTATTGGCCAGGAGTTGTTCAAGATTAGAAATTATTGCAACCATTTTGAAGTATGTTAGTTTAATAAGAAAAGTAAACAAAAGAAATTTGGTCGTATGCAATCTTTACCATCGGTAGTGAACCTTTTGAAATATTGTCTATTAATACTGTTGGTGGTCTAAATTATTATAATTCTACTAAAAAGTATATCCACATAATTATTGGTCATACTACTAGATATATTCGGACTTCCGCTTTTAAAAGTGGTACTTACATGAATTCTTTAAGACAAATTTTTCAAATTCAGGTACCAAAGAAAATTATTTTAAGTGATAGAAATGCTGCTTTTACACCTTCAAAATTTAAACACTTTTTAAGGAATCATAATGTAAAACGATTATTAACTACTGCCAGTAGACCCCAAACTAACAGTAAAGTTGAATGTGTTAATCAAACAATTATAACTAGATTAAAATGTGAACCAAATTCTCATGAAGGTAATATTGCATGGACAAAATTATTACTCCAAGGATCTGAAGAATATAACAACACTCCACATTCTGTAACAGAATTCCCACTATCGTGTTTAATGTATGGGAAATTACATTATGATTCTTTACTTGAAAATCAAGAATTATATCAACCAATTGAAGAAGCTAGGAAAACTGATGATTATCATAATGTAAATAAAGAAAGATATGATACTCATTATAAACCTAGTAATTTTAAAGCAGGTGATTTAGTAATGTATGAAGAATTTCAATATCCTAATACTAGTAAACTTTCTCCTCCTCTTATAGGACCTTACAAAATTTTAAAACAATAGTCTGAAGTTACTTTTGAAATTGATAAACCTCTGACTAAAAAGAAATCAGATGTTCATTCAACCAGATTTAGACCTTTTAATCCAGCAAGTGAATTTTAAAATTAACTGTTAGAAATAGTAGAATTCTTATCTCTGTTCAAAATTAATTTATTTTTAATTTTCCAAAAATTCTGTATTAAAAGTTTTCCCCATTCATGACATTTAATACTTGATTTAGATTATAAACCTTGACTATGACCGATTATTTTTCCTGATTTTGACCTTTCCCAGTCTGGCTCCTTTCTTGCCTTTCCTTCTTCCAAGAGTTTTTCCATTCAAAATTTGTTGTGTATGTCAGCCCAGAAGAGGAGGAGAGGAAAAACTCTACCAACTCTACTCTACATTTTGAAAATCTGGATTTTGTACCAGATTTTCATTCAAAGACGAATGTTTTTATTCTTTTGTCTGACACTAGGTTTCACATTATGTGTATTACTCCTTGTATCTTCTCTTTAGAGAGGATACAAGAAGTGATAGCACACGCCCACTCTCCCCCTAGATATATTCCAGCACCCCCCCCTAAAAATGTTAAAAAAATTCCAAATTACATAACATTGCTTGAACTGAGTTATGGCGCAAAAAGGTAATGTTCCATCAAGATAATGCAAGACCACATATGTCTGCATTCACTGGATGGACTCAAATGGGATCTTTTACCAGACCCACCGTATTGTCCCAACATCACACCTTCGGACTTCTACCTTTTTTCACATCTGCAGCTACATCTTCCTGGTGCTATCTTCCATTCTGCACAGGATGTTCGAAAAGACGTTGATCTGTTTTTGTACTCACAGCTACCAAGTTTCTGGGCTGAAAGCTTTGAAAAACTACCAAAACATTGGCAAAAAATCATAGATTTGAATAATGGTTACTATCTGCACTAAGTACTGTTTTCATGGGTTTGTTCCCTAACTTTATTAAGAACGTTTTTGGCAAAAAATTTCATTACTATCAGATATTTTTAATTTTACTTGTTATTTGTGAATAACAAAAAATGAAAAAAATGTGTCAACATAATGATGCATTAGTATGATGATATCATATAATTAAAATGCTGTATATCTTGTGCATGTATACATACCAGGTAACCAAAAAAGTTCTTGTCGTTTTGGACAGTCAGAAAGAAAAAGTTATAAAACAAATAATAATTACTGCTAATCCTCAAAGTAATCACCATTGGCACCCAGTGCCTTTTGCCAATGAGTGGCTAGCTGTGTGATGCCATTCGCTGTAAAACTCAGGAGTCTTGGATGCAAAGAAGTCCGTAAGGGCCTTTTCGAAGTCTGGCCAGTTGTTGAAGGATTTCTCGTGAAGGTGGTTATCCAGGGAATGGAAAAGATGGTAGTCTGTTGGCACGATGGGTATGGTGATGGTTAGAGTCTTCCAGCCCAGTCGCTGGATGGTGTCCCTGGCCTCCCGAGCCACATGCGGCCTCGCATTGTCATGGAAGAGGAGTACACCCTTATGATTGACCAATGCTGGCATTTTATGCATCAGTACCTGATGCACTGGTTCCAACTGCTGCGAGTACAGGCTTGCCGTGACGGTTTGGCCCACTGGCATGAACTCATAGTGCACCATTTGACAACTAGTCCACCAGATAAAGAGTATGATCTTGCTTGGGTGGAGAGAAGGTCTCGCAGTGTGAGGTACAGGTGACAGCGAATGTCTGAAACGCCTGGGTGCGTCATACTGGACCTACTTTTCATCGCCGGTGAGTACTCGATCAAATACAGATGCATTGTGGTTCCAAGTAAGCAGTGATGCACTGTTGCTTGTTTGCATCGGATAGTGAGTAGGATACGCACTTGCTCAGCTTGTATGCCTTTCCTATGCGGTGCAAATAGAGTTTGATCGTTCCATCAGATATCTCAAAATGTGCTGCAAGCTCACCGCATGTTTGTTTACTGTCACTCTTAGTCAATGTCCGGACTCCCACCCTAACCACTTCATCACCAGTTTTGGTGACTATTTTTATGTTGGGGTTCACTCTTTCAATGTCAAATCAG
>KK113215.1:29016-67253 GCA_000611955.2 Stegodyphus mimosarum
TCATATCAGAAATAGCAAGAACTTTTTTGGTTATGTTGTACATGCATAGGTTACGAAAAATAACTAGAATGACAACACTGTAATTGAGCATTTATAATTGTAGATCATACCACTATGTCATGCTAGTTTAAGATCTGCATCTGTTTGTTTAGTTGGCACCATTCTGAGTAGCGCTGTCCATCCTTGGTGCAATTTATATGCATTCCAGCTTGCAGTATCCTTTTTTGTTTTTTAATGTGCTACTGTAAAGAACAAAGTTTATGGTTTTTTTTTTTTTTTTTTTTTTTTTTTTTTTTTTTTTACCACAGTTAAGACCAGTGCTATGCTTTGGCAAGCATTTAAGATAATTCTTCAAGTAAATCACATGAGGGGTTTTCAAAATTAAAAAATAGTGGCATGTTTTGGTGAAGACTATTATGACTTGGGCATCCATTGGCAAGCAGAAATGAAGAAATTTGCTACAGACTATTAGAAATAATGATAAAAAAGATGATAATTCCAAAGAAACTCTGTAATGGTTTTGGAGAACAACAACTTCACAGTGCTCATCAAATCTTCTTACTCAGTGGATTTCCCCCCCCCCCTGTTTTTACAGATAAAGAAGCTCTCAAAAAGTAATATATTTATAAGAAAACACATTGCATGCCTTGAATAATATTCTGTGCTGGAATATTTCATCAGAACTGTATCCATGATTTTAGCCATGGGCAAAATATTAAAATGTGTATTAATATTGATGAAGAACACAGCAACAATTGGTGGAGCAATATTATAATTATTTTACTTTGTATATCAAGAAAAATAATGGTACTGTTCTGTTATCGGGACTGGAGTCATCGCCAAATGTTTTACTAAACTCCCCAAGAGAATGGTTCATATGAAGTCTCTAATGTTTACTTCTAAAGTCGTTACAGTGTTAACTTTTTTAAGAAAAAGTAAAAGAATATCTTTTCAAAATTGGCATCATCAAATTAAAATTTCAAAATTACATCTTTGGAATTTGCAAGAATGCAAATTCCAAAAATGTAACGGTCACTTGTATTTTTATTATTATTGTACAAGTTGTTTAATATACATTAAAAATTTCTAATTTTATCAATATATATTGTTATTTTTTTACCCTTGTGTTTATCTTCAACGTAACAATATCCGTATTTTATTTAGCATAATTTAAATATTTTTGTGATTGTTTTTATTCTTCATTGGTGATATCTGAATCCATTCCCAGTAATGTAACAGTACGAAAATAAGTTTTTGTAGTTACCAAAAAATTTTTTTTATAATTTGTTAAAATTAATTCTTATATTGAGCATTTCATAGCATATCAAATTTGACTTAATGCCTCTTTTACTTTACTTGTTTTTTCTTTTTATAGTAGATCATCAAAACAAAATCTTGTGAATGAAATGGTAAATAGAAAAGTACCCACTTCCAATAAAAAAGTTCAAATTAATATGAAAGCTGAGACCCTGACTACAGATGCTAAAACCCAGACAGGTATTTTTTGCTAATTTTAATTTTTTATAGTATGTCTGTGTATATTAGTTTTGAAATGCAAAATTAAGAGTATTGATTATTAAAGTCATGCAGTATGCTGCAAAATTAGATAATCAAGAGGTAATTAAATCAAAAAAAATTGCAAACTTACTAACAGAAAGAATACTTAATTAACAAAATTGAAACAAAAGCAAAACAGAATAATAACAAATTGTTAAAAATTCTTTGGTCTATTTCAAAGAGCAAACAGATAATTTTCAATGAAGCCATGTTTCTGATTTATACCTGGTTGACAATATAAATTCATGAAATGAATCGGAAAAATAAATGAAGAGTAATTTAAAATGTGAGTAGTTTAAATTACTGTATTTTTAAACTTGATTAGTATTTTTAAACTTATGATTAGCTTAAATTGGTTTATTTTTAAGCTACTCACTTTTTTTTTCGTTGCCCCTTGGAAAAAAAAATAATAAATAAATAAAATAAAATATTAGTATTTTGTTTTGTTTCAATTTTGTTGTTTAAATATTCTTTGTATTGCCATGCTTGTCATTTTAATTGATTTTATTACTTTAATTATTTTTTGATTTTATATATACACTTTTGAAAAAAAATATATGCACCCAGAAAAAAATTGAGCCACACCTGCAAAATGGGGCATGCACATATGGTTTGGCAAGTTGCGCAATTAAACTTGCAGCACGAATCAGCATTGTGATGGGATGCAACACTTGTCTGGAGGTGATAGTTAAAGGGTAGGTGCAGCAGTGACGAGCATTTACAACCACACTGATTGCTTTTATGCACAACATTATAGCGAAAGATGTACTTGACTGTGTTACAAACAGTTGTCGAACTTTGAGAAGGGTTGCATCATAGGACTAAAAGAATCAAGTTGGTTGAGCGGGTGGATTGACCGGCATATTGGTCAAAGTGATATGGTTGTTGTTCGTTGTTGGAACCAGTGGTTCAGCGAAGGCATAGTCGGCTGTCGTAGAGGCTCTGGATTTCCCTGGGCCACCAGTGCTCAAGATGATCACATAATTAGAACAGCTGCCACGTCTGCACCAATGGTTATGTTACTATTGATTCAATGCCATTTGCCAACTTGCAGGATCCCAGAATATCCAGGGATATGATCTACAGAAGACTAGGTGACTCTGGGTTCAAATCTCGATGTCCATTAAGACGCTTGCCTTTGACACTTCATCATAAGTAGTGTAATCTTGCATGGTGCTGCTCAAGCTGGACAGTATGTAATTGGAGAAGTGTGATCCTCAGTGATGAATCATGCTTTTCTCTTAATGCTGATGACTGCCACATAGGTGTCTGAAGGTGGAGAGATGAGTGGTCCAATGTACCATTTGTTACTAAGCGGCACACAGCCAGGACGTGGGGTGTGACAGTCTGGGAAGTGATCAGCTGAGACCGCCATTCACCATTAATCGTCCCGTGTGAGGTATTCTCACTGCTTGCAGGTAATTTATGACATTTTGCGGCCTATTGTACTGCCTTTGGTAGCAGGTCATCCAGCTTCTGCTTTCCGGCAGGACAATGCTTGGACACATACCGCACATCTTTTCCAGCAATGTCTTCGACTTGTTAATGTGCTCGACTCAAGACCTGTCACTATCAAACATGTTTGGAATATGATGGGCAGGCAAATTCAAACGTGTGCAAATATGTCTGAACTTGCTGAACAGTTGCTTTGTTTATGGCACAGTCAACTGCAGAGGTACATTGGCAACTTAATAGACTCCATGCTCAATTGAGCATTGGCTTGTATAGCTGCCAGGGGTGGCTTAACCACCTACTGATTTTCACATTCCATGTATTGCTGCTTGTAAGTAAAGATATTTTTTTGCTCCAGTTTTTGGTCATTTGTTTATCTGCTCGAACACTGTACTACTGCTGAGTTTCATAGTTGTGACTCAGTTCTTTTTGGTGCATATATTTTTTTGCAATAGAGTGTATATATGTGTGTGTGATGATAATTCAGTGACAGTGACATAGAGGAAGATTCTGCTCAGGCCAATACATAAGGATGATGCAGTCATGCTCGGTTTATATAAGCATTATTGAAGCAAACATATACAGCTAAACTGATGTAAGAACCATACCCATTATTTAATAATATATACAGCTCATGTGCAGAATGGTTACTAAAGACTTATTAACAAAGTAAAATGCAAAACAAATTAAGGATAAGCATATATTACTGATGTTAGACTAAATCATTAAGTTATATCATCTTTCAGTACACAGGCATAATATTGTTTCATTTCATCATGACACTGCTTATTCTTCATTAAGAATTTTCCTTATGTGCTTCAGCATCTATTATAATTGCAATTGACATTCCCAAATCATAATCATCATCATATATACAGAGTGATTCGCTACCAGACCGACAGACTTGCAGAACGTGTAGGAGGAACAGAGACGACTCGGAATCACATAGGAATGCAGGGTCGCAAATGCCGTAGTTATGGTGCAAAGAAAAAGAACAGAAACAGCAACATATTAATGGGACAGAAAACATTTTATAGGAAAGTTGCACTACAACAGTTGTTTGTACAACCAGAATGGCAGGCCTGAAAGTGGCATTGCACGGAATTGCTTATGTTCTGGAAGATATGATAACATAATAATATAACACAAAAGGTTTCATATTATCCTGTATCAAGAAACATTATTCAGTTCCAATCACTGTACAATCAAAAAGGCAAAGAATGTGCGACTCGGGTTTCAAGCTTCAAGTTTATTCAATTCTAACATGGATTCAACTGGCGCTGCCACATCCAAGAACAAGAAATATACATCATGTAGAATTTACGGCCTCTACTGGTGATTAAAATATATTTCCGGATAAAATTTCTTACACACTGGGCCCAGCTGAACAGTAGTTCAGAGCAATCAAGGTTGCCAATGTTACATGAACATTTTCAAGAATCATTATGCATTTCAATACAAATATAGTATGTAAGTAGTATTGTAATCAGGAAAGTGTCACATAAACATCAAAAACATGTAAAAATTTGCCATATGTTTCAGGAATATCAAGGAAATTTTCATTTATCTAGGATTATTGTAACAACATTCCTGTTCAAGCATCAGGTATTTTAAACAAGAATCTCTGTAAGTCAATATTAAACAAATAACATTTCAATAATCCAACTGAAGTACTAAAACTATTACCAGAAACCTGTCCCTTTTTTTTTTCAAAATTAAATTTTAAATACAGTTATGCATTTCTGCAACCTTAAAATGTTCTAATATATACATTTCAACTTTAAATATTAAACATGCATACAAGCATTAAGATTATGTTTTCAGTAGGAAATATATTATCACACAATATTAATGCTCTTAGACTCTAACTTAACTAATTACTGTAAAATGTCTCTTTATAATGCCTTTTTCAGTCTGTATTTCACAATTGCGAATTAGTCCCTCTCTACCAGTAAAAGTTTTTAGAACTTTTCCTAATCTCCACATATTATGTGGCAAGTGTTCATCGTCTATTAACACGATATCGTTCACATTCAAATCGTGTTTTACACGGTGATTGTTCACACAATTTGCAGATTTCAGATTCAACAAATAATCTTTATAGAAAATTTTCCAAAAGTTATTTAATAGTTTTTCACGATATAGATGCACTTTGAAAAGAATCTGTTTAGTGCTACACACTTTATCATTGTATTTGACAGGAGGCAAGTTAGCAAGTTTCTTCCCTAGCAGAAAATGAGCTGGTGACAGAACTTGGAGCTCATTACTTTGGATGTAAGTTTAGGTTTGAAGATTTATCACCGCTTCAATTTCAGTCAGTACAGTTTCCTATTCTTCAGGTAACAGTGATGTTCTACCAAGAATTTTTCTTAATATTGTTTTGATGGATTGCACAAAAGTCTTATAAAATCTGCCCCACCAGGCTCCTTTTTCGATGATGTACCTCCACTGAGTGCCCTTTGCGGCATAATAATTCTTTACCTTGGGATGGCTTAAGGCCTGCTACATCCTTCTGAGTTCCATATCAGCTGCCTCGAATGTAAGTGCCTTATCTGACTATATTAAAGAGCACAACTCTCTTCTTGATATAAATCGACAAAAAGCAAGTAGGAAAGGATTAGTTGTGAGATCTTTTGTTAGTTCAAGATAAATGCCTCTTGTTATTGCGCAGGGAAATAATAGGATATAATACTTGTATCCTTATTTTAAACAAAAAGTGGACCTGCATAATTCAGTTGTGTAGCATCAAAAGGATTTGCTTTTTCAATTCTAGCTGAAGGTAATGGTGCTATGACTTGTTGCATCGGTTAGGAGTTATAATACTGACACAGTACACAGTTTCTTACAACCTGTTTCACATTTTGTCTGGATCTAATTACCCAGTACTTTCATGGAGGAACATGAGATACTAGCTACACCTGTATGAAGAACTCTTTCATGTGTATCACGTACCAGAAGATCTGTAAAATGAGTTTTGAAGGAATAATTATAGGATGCTGTTCATGAAAGCTTAAAGTTGATTCTTGTAGTATTGTAAATTCTTTTCAGGGTAATTTGAACAACATTATATTCCATTAGTCTACCCTGGATATACCCAAAGGAATAGATATATAACCTTTCTTTCATTAAAGTCTTTAATTTTAGTTCTTTAGCTAAATCAGATCTAATAAATGACCCCTGTGATCCACCATCAATTAAGATTTATACTATTTGACTTCTAGTATTATCTATATCTGAAGCGTATACAGTGAAGTTTGTAAGTATACACTTTTATGAGCAGTTTTAGAAGCAGTCTTAGAATTAAATGACAGGGATGCAACTACATTCTGCTTAGAATCTGATACTGCAACTACTTTCTGCTTAATATTTGAAGGGGCTTCCGCTTCAGGAACAATATTTTTACAAAATAACTTTTATAATTTAAACCATTACACAACTCAGAAGGTTGAAGTTTAACTTTACATCTGGACGATATATGTCCTTTCCTAAGACATCTTTAACAACATCCATGGTTTTTTAATATCGCTCTTTTTTGCTCATTTGTTTTCTAACATTTTCCTACATCATGTGTATTTTGATTACAATAAAAACAGTATGGCTTGTCACTGTGTCTAACGCTGAAGCAGTAGGAACACTTGCCCATTTTAAGTAATTATTTTTATTTTGCTTAACACCGTAATTTGTGTCCCTTTTCTTTAAGTTAATTATTAAATAAGCTTCCCAACTCTCAACTTCCAATCTAATGAATTCGAGAAGTTCTGTTATGCTATACTGCTGTTTGGAGTTTCATTTTCTATTAAATTCCAAATTCATATCATCTGGTAAAAGCTTTAAAATAGCTGGTCCTAAAAAGGCTCCCATAAGCTTCCGACACAATACTCAAAGAATTAAAATCCTTATATTGATTTCACAGGAATTGCGAAGTATTCTTAGTGCTTTTACATTGGACGAACTTCTAACAGGTTCAAGATTCAAGAGTTTGTTCATGTGTGAAGATATAACCAAATCTGGCATCCAAATCTCTCTTTAATTATAGAAGCGTCATAATTCGTATCAGATAGTGAGAACCAGATACTGCACTTAAAGCAGGTCCTGTGAGTAAGTATTTTAGATAGGTAAACTTTTTTACCTTTCTTATCTCATTATTATTACCAATAGCATTTTCAAAAGAATTATGAAATTCCAAAAATAAATTAGAATCATAATAATATATAGGATCGTAATAATATATGATAATAAGATTACCATAATATTTAGGAATTGAAATTTTAGTTAACCGAATTTTAGTTTTGTTTTCAACCTTTACGGCAGCAGTACGGTTACCAGGCGATTCGTTTTCAATGTTCACTATCTGAGAATTTAAGTTTCTTTTTAGCACAATACATAAACTCATTCTTTCATCATACTCTAACACAGTATTGCATTCTTTTTCAATTTCGGACTCATCCCCTTTAAATCAATCCAGTATTTTTTCATTAATTTCTTTCAACGCAGATTGTTTAGAAGTAAGTAAAAACAGATTTTCTTCTATCATACTCTTATCCCAGATGTATTTTTTAATTTCAGGTTCTAAAACATTTATTATTTTAGAAATAGCTTGTGTCATAGTTTTTCTAGCAGCTTTCAATTTAACAATATTGTCTGCCTTAATAACAACAAAAATAATTTTATTTGCTTACCGGGTGCTGTCTTCAATAATTTAATCCTAATTTATTAACTCACCTTTCAGGAGAAAACATTCATAAACATGCTGAACTTTCATCCTGCCATGTTCAGTACAGAGGAATAATTTTTCAACAACACATCATGATACTGTGTGTCACTTAGGGTTAGCAACTGCTTCTAAACTGCATTCTGAAATCACAAAAGGCTGTTCGTGCGCAACTGTTGGGCACCAAACAATATAATATAATAATATAACACAAAAGGTTTCATGCTATCCTGTATCAAGAAACATTGTTCAATTCAAATCACAGCACAATCAAAAAGGCAAAGAAAGTGCGACTCAGGTTTCAAGCTTCAAGTTTGTTCAGTTCTAACACGTATTCAACTGGCGCTGCCAGATTCAAGAACAAGAAATATACATCATGAAGAATTTACATCCTCTACTGGCGATTGAAATATATTTCTGGATAAAATTTCTTACACCTTCCATGTCACGTATGCTCCCAGTAGCCACAGATATTTGAGCGAGGTCTTCAACTGAAGGAACAGCCGTCTCGTACACCACTCTTCATGTGACTCCAGAAGAAGAAGTCCATGCATGATAGGTCCGATGTAGGTCCATGTGGTGCTAGCATGATAGGGCTACTCCACATTACACGATTGACGTATGCTGGCACCTCGACATAATCTTTAGACAGCAGTGGATAGGTCATGGTAGCCCGTTAGACAGCGGTGGATAGGTCATGGTAGCCCGGTTCATTGGCCTGCCAGCTCACCAGACCTATCGTGCAGGAACTTCTTCTTCTGGGATCACATGAAAAGTTTGGTGTACAAAATGCTCGCTCCTTCAGTTGAAGACCTTATCACTTGAGTATCTGTAACTGCAAGGAGGATATGTGACATGACAGGAATCTTCCAGAAAGTAAGGAATTCCATGCAGTGCCACTGTCAGGCCTGCCAGCTGACTTCTGGTTGCAATTTCAAACACCTGTCTCTGTATCCCCTTCACGCCGTGCAAGTTTGTCAGTCTGGTAGCGAATCACCCTGTGTATATATATATATAATAGAAAATGAAAAGATTTTAAATTTGTAATTCAGTCATGCTACATGTGAATAAAATCTAGATATAATTCAATAAATAAGTTTAAAAATTTCTTCCACTTAGTAGAAGAAACCTATTTTATTGGAAAGATGACAGTAGAAAAAGTTTTTTTTTTTCCCCTACTGTGCAAAAAACTTGTTATCCCTATTTCAAGACTGAATACTTTTATGAAAAGTTTCTATTACTTTTAGGAAAGTTAATATATTTCATGAGATGTTTTTAATCATAAATTAGTATGTATCTTTTGTATATACAGCTGCAGCTTCCAGTGAGTACTGAAAAAGGTAAGACTATTTATTTATGAAAGGAAAGGATTGCTCTTTAATTGTTTTTAGACCCCATACCAAACTTCCTTATTTCAGATTAATATCAGATGCACAGTTTTATTAGTTATTGCTGATATGATTTAATTAACAAAATTTAGGCTATGGTTCTTGCATATCAGATCTTGTGATTAAGACCAGTCTGTCATCAAGTTTATCATTAGAAGGCAAGACTTTTTGTTTTACAATTGTTTTTTTAGAATTGAGTATTAATGAGACATATATTATCAACTGATTGTAATCTAATTCAAATATCAGTAATTGTCTATAATTTATACTGTATTTTTCTCTAAAATATCCTCCCACCCAAATAGCGAGCACTATTTTGTCCTTTTTTTTTCCAACATTGGCCACTCTTAAGGATCGAAGTAGTGGCCATTGTATTATGGAGGCACCTAATAGGCAGCCATCAGTACCACCTTTGAAGAGACTGACAATTACAGCCATGTCTTCTCCGGGATTCGAATGCGGGCCCTTCGGTATCGTAGTCAGCTCCCTTAACCGCTCTACCATCTGGGCTGTTTCTCTAAAATAATACGCTTTGAATATTAGATTTCTGTCATATAATACGAATTTTAAATTTTATCAACACTTTTTATTACTGATTTTGATCTATAGTATTTCAGTATATGACATCAGTTAATCTGTTTCTAGATTTTGTTGTGGTAGTATGTGTAGGTTAGAACTATCACTTTTCTTTACAAATGAAGATACTGCTAAATGTAGAGTAGATTTAACCTCTTAACATTCATAAATGAGCAACATTCGTGCCTTGGTAACTGGAATTTTTGCTTATGCTCAGGTACTAATCAACTGAATTTTAAAAATTGCATTGCTAAAATATAATAAAAGTGTGTATGATTTCTGCTAAATTTTTTTGCATTAAAAATTATTCTTGTACACTCATTATCAAATCAAGAAGTTAAAAATTCTGATTATCTTCAATTGAAAAAATTATTATTTTCGGCCTTTTTCTTGGGAACAGCGTTTAGTGGGGTTAGGAGTCCCGTTTCTCAGAAGTGGCTGTTGTAATGTTTGAGTTTTTAAAGTGATGTTTCAGAGTAATTTTCATAAATTAAATTTTTGTGCTAAAATTCTGTTAAGGTACTTATGCAGAAAAGAGTCACACTGTCATGGCATTTGCAGATGCTTTCAAGTTTTACATAAAAATTTGAATGACAAAATTAATTGAATAAAATAAAAATAATGTGTAAGCTGTATTTGATGCTTTAGATTATGTCTACAATCTATTTTGAATTTCCTTCCAAGTACGAAGTATTAATTTAGAACAAATGTTTAGCTCGTATTAATTTTTTTAATTTTTACATTGGATCGTTGTTAATGATGCTGTTAATTATTAAGTGAACTTTTGAACTCAATTGAATTTGTGTAAGATATATTTCTTTATTTTGGATGGAAAATGAGTTGTATATGTTGAGTACTTTTCAGTTAATGGAGCGAGCACCATTTATAATTATGTGTCAAAGGAGCAAGTGCATCAACCTGTTTGATTCGTCTTGCTAGCATAACTATGTAGTGACATCATCACCAATAAGGCGATAGAATGAATAATAATCCTGTAATTTCTTTCATTGACATTTGCATTTAAAAAGAAGGAAGAATAATATGGACTACCTGATTTGACAATCACCAAATGATAAAATATTGTGATTCATTTCTTCTGAAGGAAAGATATCATCCGTACTGAAAAACTGCACTAAAAAAACTGCAAATTGAATTTGCATTTTACTGCCACATGAATGAGAAATCATCATGAAAAATAAAAGTTTACTGAGCAGATAGTGGTTTGAATGTTCATGTGATCTTTTATCTGATAGCTATTTTATTTATACTGTGGACCAAAAGTCATTTTACCATTAAAAAAAATAATGATTTTTTTACTTTTGACTATTTAATAATTTTCTTTTTAACGTTATAATATACACATCTTGGAGATTTGTTGGGCCTAAACATGAAAGATAACATCTTTTAAATGACCCCTGTTGGCTGAGCTGAAGGACAGTATTCGTCAAAATATTTGAGTGGTAAACTGAGTCACTTTGCAAGAAGTTATGGAGAGTATCATCGCTTTGTAAAGGGAAAAACAAGGGTCATTTAAAAGATGTTATCTTGTATGTTTAGGCCAAACAAATCTGTAAAATAGTAATGTTAAAAATTAGCAAATAAAAGTAATTTCATTTTTAAATGGTAAAGTCACTTTAGGTTTCCCCTTTATTCACTTTAGCTATCAAGAACTTTATTGTTTTGCACCAGTATTTGAATTTAGTACTGAGTGTTGCCTTATTAACTGAAAAGTACCTTATATATTGAAAAGTATTGTATATTGAAAAATAGTGACTGAAAATAGGTATTGAAAACTATTGATAAAAAGTGTTGTATATTGGAAACAGTTGTATTCACAGTTTTTCCTTATTCTTAGATTATGTGGAGCCAAAGGAGTTAACAGGAGCTAATCATAGTAAGAAAAGAAAAAACAACCAAGTCGAATTACAAATCAAGCGTATTGCTAAACAAGAAGTTCTGGATAAAGCTGAGGTTAGCAGGTTGTTAGCTGAGTCGTTTGACAATAGAAGACACTTCATTCTTCATGATCTTCCTCTTGTACAGCACGTAAAAGAGAAATACCCTCTTCTTTTTACAGTTGATGAAGTAAGTTTTTAATTTTTTATATAAAGATGAAAGAAGGTATTTTTTTAAATTCATTCAATGTGTTCTTTAGAGTGCAAACAATTTTAATATAAACCTTTAAAAAACAAAACTAAGCAAAAACAAGATTTTGAGTATTGTGATATTACTTCTTTGCTGCTACGATTAGATATTGTCTGGAATTTTGTAATTTAGTTATTAAGCATGATTTCATAAAATGCTGATGTTCAAATTGAAGAAATACTTGAGCTTCTTTGAGTTTAATGCTGTACATAGTAGCATATATATGTACTGTCTTTGTCCTTTAATGTATGTAATGAATTTTCTTTTAACATAATAATAATTTTCTATATAAAATAAAGGGTCAGGAAAAAAAAAGAAAAAAAGAAGCAATGCATAAATACACTTGCTCTAATTGGTCTGATGTTGATGTTGAATTGGGGGGAGCATCCTTCTTAAGCCTCCTCTTTCTAGAAAAATCCAAAATAGCTTCCAGGCAGGATTACCGAAAGCTCACAGGAATCAGTTGGGGTAGCATTTTTGTGATGTATCAGTTGGTATTAGTCTATTCCACATGTGTTTTTCTCTTTAGCTTTTTAGTGCCAATTCTTTTTAGTCCAAAGGAGTTTTGTCCATGAAGGACTATTGTTTTCGGTTTGTGACTTTGCGTCAGAAACATTAAAAGTCTGAATCTCTTTTCAAACTGTTGTCACAAAATATTGCAACCTTGTATTAGGTTTAAAGAAATTAAATAATAAAGAATCTGCATGAATGTATGTATATTTCTCGAAATGTGATAGAAACAACGGTACCTAGAGCCATCCAATTTTGAATAATGTACATTTCCACCCGAATATGCGCATCTGGAAGCCCGAATTCGGAATTTGTTTTATTATCTATTTCAGATTTTGTAAAACTTTAACAAATTTTTGATGAACGAACACAAACAATTTAAAAGCGAGCAATGGCAACACTCTGTGGGTGGAAAAAAACCTTTTTATCTAAAGCGTGCAGAACCATGCGTCAGAAATTCTAAAGATATACTGATTTAAAAATTATTTTGCGATACTGCAAAACTGAATTTTATGGTTTAAGTGCTAAGAACGTGATATTTAATAAATAAAGGTAACACACAAAACCTTAAAAAATGCCCCTTTGGACATAATTTAAAATCTGAAACCTTTCAGTTTTTTTTTTTTTAAATTTATTTCTTTAAAAAATATTCGTGAAATTTTTCCCTTTCTAAATGCATTCAAAGAATGGACTTCTGTAAATCTTAGAATAGATTTGTCCATTTAGTGATTGCTTTTGTATTACTAAGAATGGAAATCCCTTGCAAACTACCTGTGGATCGATCTCATTAACCATTGAACTTTATGCCATCTTAATGCAAAGAGCGACAAATCACAGTGAAGCAAATCTGAATTCATATGCGGTCTACAATTTCACTGAATCCGCTGCATATTCACCTTCTTGAATTATTTATGGATGAATTGAGGCCTAAGGAATAAGAGAGACAACAATAAGAATAGATCAACAAATAAGGTATCTTGCTAGATGACGTAATGTTAATATTACTCTGTATTCTTATTGGAATGTAGGTTTTGTTTTTAAAAAAATAATATTGTGATAGTCATCTGTGATTTATCCATGACTACTTTTTATTCTTACCCTAAATGCATCCTCAGGAAATTAAATTGAAATTCACATAATTTTCCCTCTCAATTTTCGGATGCTAAAAAAGAGAGGGGGGAATACTCGAATACAGTAATACACAAATATCTTTTTGTCCTGTATGCTGTAAAGATGTAACAGTTTACAAACTGTTTCAGTTGTTTGAAAGTTCATTTCTGTGCAAGGACATCATGAATTTTTCAAATTTCTCATTCCCAAATTCTTTTCGTCTGGCATCAGAACTAAAAATGGTAGACTATTATATATCACCAACTTGGACTTGTCATCTAGCTGTGGGGGAGGCGGGGTAATCCTACCTCTTCCCATTTGTCTTCTGGACAGGGGAAATGTAAGGAATTAAGGCATTTTCTCCATATGCTGTAATGATGTAATCAAGACTAGTTTAAGAATTCACAGGGGCTATAACAACTGTTCAGTATCTTTATTTGTGCCTCCAGCTCATATGAACAGAATTACTGCCTATATATTTCTAGCCAAATAAATAAATCTTAAATGTCATTAAAAAAAAGAGTATTTACTAAAGGAAACATTACACACTCTGAAAGCACAAGTATTATTTTGTGAACAGTGTCAAGGAAAATAAATAGAAGAAAATCTCTGTTTATGGCATAATTTTTTTCATACTTAATATCCTAAAAGTGCAGATTTTTTTTAGGGGTGGAGAATCTTCTCTTCTCTTTTCAACCATATAAACTAGACACTAATAGACTATATAAAGTATTGCCTTCCCTTTTTTTTCCTACCACCCTTAACTAGATCCAGCATTCTCATTACTTTTTCCCTTAAGCCTAGAAATTTTATCTCAAAATGGTTCTTTTCAAATGTTGCATTATTTTAAGTACAATATGAAAATAAAATAACTAAATGGTTTATCTAAATATGGGAAAGCGTGTATTTGCTATCTGTTTAAGGAAGCAATGCTTTTGTGGAGGACTTCCTAAGGTAAATTAAGTTATATGGTTATATGGAATGTCAAGTTTGTGGGATTCTACTTTACATATAAGACATTTCTGTTGCTTTGTAATTCAAATATTCATAGCTAAATATTAAATTGTTAGATTGATACTTTCAAATAAATCTAACATGTTTAAATAATTATTAAATAGCTTAAACTTTAAAGAAAAATTATGAAATTTACCGAGTGGAACGAAACATGAAAATAAATATAAAAAACTAACCTCTTTCTCTTATTAAGTTTTTCTTCGATGCATTAATAAAAATATGTGTGTTTATATGTAAATAATTATAAACTTCTGTATTTCATTCTACAGCGGGAGGACTTGATGTCATTTTGATTCTGATAAAATTTGTAACCTAATTACTAGAATTATCTTCATCATGGATTATAAATGCTCATTGGTCTGTTGGGATCTTTTCTTATTCATTTTCAACTCAGAAAAATAGCTGTTCATGAAAGGCAATTATTTTTAGTGCAAAACTTCATAACTTAGCTTACTTATTTTTTGACAAGTGCAAATAAAGATTAATAAAATCTGTATCTTCAAATCTTTGAATTTTATTTTACAGTTTAAATTAATTTCTGATTCATGTTTGTTTTTAATGGTCGTGAAAATAATGTAAATGCAGACTTCAAATAACTAAAATCTTGAAATCTTTGCAACAAATGCATAATTGAAATGCTTTTGCTGGCCACATAAAATTACTTTGGAAGCTGCCACTTTGAGACTACTGCTCAGTACATGCAATACACTGTTTTTGCTTAGTATTTCATATTTAATTCATATGACTTTTCTTTATCTGCAAACAGACATAATTTTTTTTTCATTGCTGAACTCTTTAATTAAATATACACTTTGTCCAAAACAGTCTTTACCCAGCCTTTGTTTTTGCATCCGTCTGTCATAGACATATGTAGTAAAAAACTCAACTGTCTGGTATATAAAATTTTTGGATAGTTGAACAAATACAAAATGCAATTCATGGTAGAAAAGCCGCAGGAATGGAAAAAGAAATTTTTGGTCTATAATTATAAAAAGGGTCACATTCTTTGTTATCTTCTTAAATATCAAAAGCCTGTGTTTAAAAGAACGTAAGTTTTTTTGTGGGGGGGGGGAGACATTTTGTACATAAAATCCAACATATTTCGTAGGCCTTTAACATCTTATCTGATTGTAAAATGCCATTGAGCATGAAAGTTGGTAGAAATGCCACCAAACTTGCAGCAATCATCCTTGGTGGAAGCTCAAAAGAAAAATATTATTTTTTATTTAATGAGAACATAAGATTGAAGTTACAGCATATAAAAAACTGGTATTGTGCAATTTTTGCATTGTATCTCCATTTTAATTAATTTTCAAGCAGAGTTGCATATAGTGCCCATTAAAATACATTTTTCTTGATGCTAGAATCCCATAACTTTGAAAACACTCCATGTTATTCCATAGAAAAGAGGTCCAAAATTTTAACCCTCTTTTTTTTTTTTTTTTAAAAAACTTTTTTTTTTTTTTTTAACTGTAAGACGAACAGATAAATAGTATTTAACTTATTACAGAAACTAAACCAGCATATTGAGAATCAATCTGTTTTCCATAAAACTAAGACAAAGGTTTTATGACATTACACGTACACATTGAAGGATCTTAGTCTTTTAGCTATCGTGCAAAGATACGGTCTTAGTAATAAGCCAGGCAGCTTTTCACCCTTGCGTGAAGAAATAGCACATGGGGAAAGGGCTTAAGTTGCCCTTTTATTTGATTAAATTCTTTAACAAAAATGCATGTACTTCGCAAATAACACCGACTACTTGCGATGGGAACATAAGTATATTTTAATAATAACTTTAAATGGCAAACAGTAGTTCTGGACTACTTAAGACTAACAGGTTGACTCAGAAATCCACACTGGCAATAGACTTTAATAACGGCCAGAAAACATAGTGGCTACTAAGATTAACAGCAGGAAGGACAAAATAGCAACGTGCGCTATATTAGCGAAATTGTGCTCTATCTAACTTTCTCTTTTCATCCATTTAAATAGTCTTCTTCACTTTAACTTAATGTGAATCCTGGCGTGGAAATGTGAGGGCAAATGAGGAGTTCTAAAAAGATTTTTAAAAAAATTAAATAATTGGTTATTCAAACTAAGGGAAACCCTACAACATTGTTGATGCTAAATCAAACCATTGGCAACATTTTTTGTTTGTCGAAAATGGTAGATGGAAAAGTGTATTAAATATCAAATTTAAAAAATAATTGTAAGATTTTTGTCCAAAATGCATTTAATGGAACTGATAAGGCTTGTTACTCTAGTGACTGTCCCCGTCAAACATACTTGAGGACAGTGATTGCAATAGACAAATTAAACACGTGTTGTGAATTTTGAAATCTCTGTCTTGCTCTATGTTCCATGCTGTAGTAAAAAAGAAATTGTAATGAAAGTTTCCATTAAAAGTTCTTTTATAGTAACTCCATACTTTTCTTTTTGTGAGGGGTATCTTGTTCCAGGGATGAATTCTGAGGACAAGATGATGGATACAAAGATGAGTGGGAGGTGTGCACAATATTTTCTGAAAGAAAGCCATGTAATTCAGTTCACATTATAGAAGTTATCAGTAAGGTTTTAAGAGTAATGCTTTATGATAGATTTACAGGTCTCCCAATTACTTAGTTTTTTGGAAAAGATGCTTAAAAATGAAACTCAAATTCTAAAATTTTTCAGTTGCCATGAGATTTTGGATTATTTTAATGCTGTATAATCAGACTTTTACTATACTTCCAATTACAAAAATGTTTAAAATTTAAGGAAATCAATTTTGTAAAAACTATGAAATATAACTTTTTATACCAATCTCTGTATTTATATTTGGGAAAATGTTATACTCATGTGAACGATAAAACACAAAATTGACCAAAATATTTAATTTCAAAATTTGGGATTTATGAGATCATTTTCAAATTCCATCGAGAGGTTAATTAAATAAGTCAGAATAATTCAAGATTGATTTCTTTAATTTATAATTTTGCTGTATTTGTCATGCTGAAAGTAATTTATAAATTTTCAAATTCTAAAAATATGTTATTCATATTCTCGTGCAATTTTATTACCTGTTAATCATGATCAGATAAAAAAAAATCATTAATTTACAAATATATTTTTATTTTTAATTAATGCAAATAATGTAACGAGTTGTTAATACTGAAGCCTGCCAGTGTTTCTAAGAGCACAAATTTTTTTGATTCTGTGAATGTATTTGACAGTAACCTGCTTAATGTTGATTACTTAATTACTTAACATCAAAAAATGTTTTCTGAAATGATATTTTTTTAATTGCTTACATATACAAACATTTTGCACATCATTTCGTGTATGGCCCCTGAATATGATGTTCGACTTTAATATCAAATATGTCAGTATATTTTTGTTATACAGAAATCACACTTTTTGTTTTTTACTTTTTATAATAAGATTTCCTGAAGATAAATATAAGAACCGGAGGGATATATTAGAAGTTAGATTTTGTAAATTTTACAAAATTGATTTCTTTAAATGAGAAAAGCTAAAACATAAATATTTATTTCATTTAAAGTAAATGGAAGTATATGTATATGACTAACGATTGCAAAAATAAAAAATTAAGGACTTTTGTGGAAGCAGTTTGTATTTACGAAAGATATACACTGCATTTCATTATAAAAAATTTGAAGAATTTATTATTGTTTTTATTAGTCTCGATGGGATGAACAGAAATGAAGAAAAGTGTTATTTTCTTTCTTAGAATTAGCTAGTAATCTTAACTTTTAATGATGCCCTTTCTGAATTTGGTGGCATGGTTTTTTTTTTCCATTACCTATTATTTTCTTTCAGGTTAAAAATGAGTTAGACCGTATTTGTTATCATGGAGTATGTGCTGACTTCCTGAAAAACATAGAAAAATATGCTACAACTATACTAAAATCTATCCCTTCAACGGAACCATTATTAATAAAAACTTTAACTAAGATGGAGAAGTGTGAAACAGATATCCAGAAAAACTGTTAAGTGTTTTATTGTGTTTTTTTTCATTTAATTAAAAGTATTTGTTGTCAGAATTATTTATAAAATAATAATGAAATAATCTGCTTTTCTTTTCAGCAATATTTTAAAATTTATAATGTATATTTATGTTGTATGAAGTTTTAAAAAATTTTAATTGATGAGAAATTTTACAGTATATTCTAGTGCTTTGTGATACATTTCTTGCTCAAGTATTGTTATAATTTATTATCGATTTTATGTATAAAATCCTTTCAAATAGAGAAATAATATTTCTGTTAGTATTTTTGGGGGGGGGGGTTCATGTATAATGTTACGTGTTTCTAAAAGTTCTTATGCAGCCTTTATTTTTGCAACCATTTACAGCAGATATAAACTTTTTAAACAGCCCCCATCATTTAATTTAGTAAAATTTTGTTGTAAAATTGAAACACAAAAATTTGACTTCCAAGTGACCAAAAAAAAAGAGAAATTTATGCTGCCATCAAAATTGCTACAGGACAGAAATAAGCTTAAGAGACACCAAGACTTTACTATATGGTGAGACAGGTACCGACTGTCCCATGATACTAATGATCGAGTGAAGCATCGCACAGAAGCTCCATGCAGACTTAACAAAACATTTTCACAAAGTTATTATTTAGAAGAATCTGAGTACATATATAAAGACTTTTTCATAACAGTTATTTTTCACAGATGTCTTTCCCTTGTTCTGAAAGGTATTTTACAGTATTGTTCATTTTGTGATGAAACTTTGGTGTATTTATTATATATCTTCAAAACTCAAGTGCATTTATAGCTGGTCTAACATTATGATGTGCATATGGTAATGGGCATGAGAACTGGTAGTCTTTTAGAGATCCTCTTTTGCCACAAACACAGTTGTCCGAGGAAGAGATATTAAATTGCTACACCGTGAAGGTTGCATGAAAAGTACTACATGCTAGGATATCAAATGAACAGCATTCCAGTACTTATGCACAAAGCAAGTACGAGTAAGGCCATCTACATTAAATGTAAAGGGGAGTATTCCTCAGTGGCTTTCTCATTTGGAAATTATATATGTGTATATATATATATATATATATATATTTTTTTTTTTTTTTTTTTTTTTTTAAATTTTTTTATGAATTTTTTTTTTTTACTTCCTTGTGTGAAGAAAAAGAAGTATTGTAATCAAGAAAAATTCTGGGTATCATATTTTGATGAAAATATTAATTTTGACCGCTATCGTGCAATTAACCGATATTTTTGTGCAACATCTATACCTAAGGACAGAATGAAGGACTCTTTTTTTCCCAAATTGATTTAAAATAAGTTCAGAAGAGATTTTTTTCTGATGTCTGTACATATGTACTAACGTATGTGTGTATTTCGCATAGCTGAAAAATAAGTGGCCTCAGAACATTGAAATTTTATATATAGGACTGCTATGACATGTATTTGAGCACCTCCCTTTTTGGTTGCAATCAGCTGCTCCTTAAGTTATAAATATATATATATATATATCCACTCTGTTACTTGTGTTGTTACTCAGTTTTTTTTTTGAATATATATATATATGTTGATAAATTATGCATTTTTCACTTTAAAGGTGATTAAATTCTGTTATTCTTATCTTCTAGTTACAGTTTTTATGGCTTTAGTTAATCTGTATGCAATAGTTGTAGAATTATTAATAATTTAAAAGTTTTTTAAGAGCGACTAACCCTAATTTTTGTTTACCATAGCTGTCCTATTTGTTTACATTTGAAACTTGGCAGAACAGTGAATTAAGTCAGTTTCTGCAACTTCAAACTTTTTTTTGCCGAGTGGGACCAAAAGTAAACTTTCAGTTTTGTGCGCCGAAAAATGTGCCTTGTTACCTGCTGGCCGAATTGCTTGTTTTTGTGTAGAAACTCTTAATTTTAATTGTAAAAATTTTTTGAAGTGTTTGAACTATATTTGGTGTTTTATTTTTTCCTATATTTTTCAATTTTTAATGAAGATATTTTGAGGTTTTATTCATTTTTGCCTTACCACGAAGGGAAAACTGAATTAATTGAGTGAGAAATCTATCACTAATGAAATTCGAGGAAATAAATTTAAATGCAGCAAAAAATGTGTATAATTTAATATTCTGTACAAGGAAGTCATGTGGTATCCACATCAGATATTTTTAAACAATTTCGCATGGTGTCATAATAAGATCAAAGAGTTATTTTCTGCCGAAACAAATTTTAATGCAAATTAAGATTTATAAAATTATTTTCAGATATATATTGTACAGGAGAACTGAATAATTTGAAACACCGTTCTCCATATCTTAAAGCTAACTTCATATTTTTAAAAGAGTTTCCTGCCCCCTAGCCTTGGCTATCTTGTTTATATATGGTGTAGGAATATGTGTAATAGGAAAGTGTTATATAATTTGATTATTTTCTAAATATTATTCAACATGTAAATTAAAAGAAAAAAGTTCATCCAATAAAATTTACTTATTGAAAATTAAAATTTAATGGTTGATAGAGAAAATTAGATTTATAGCCAAAGATAAAAATCGAATAATTTTTTTGTTTAAAAAAATTAAATATGCCTTTTCATGTAAATAAGTTAAAAGTATTACGTTTTGATGTGTTATGCTTCTAAGTGATTACTTGTTTCTGTAAACTGAAATGCCACCAAACGCTTCATTAAAAAAATTAATATTAAGTAATGTGCTTCTAATTAAAGTAAACACGACTCTAAAACAAACAAACAGCTTTCATTTGCATTCGTTCTATTACAAGTTTTCTTAGTGTACTTCCAGTGGTTATTATAAGCTCCAAAAAAAAAAAAAAAAAAAAAAAAATATGGTTGTGATGTTTTATATATTTTTCTTTTTGTGCATGAATGAGGATATGTTGGGACATTTTTAAAAGGAAAGTCTTGAGAAGTATTTTTGGAGGATTACAAAAAGATGGTGTGTGGCTTAGAAGATCAAATTTGGAGTTATATTGCTCATATAATGAACCTGACATCATTAATTTCATTACATGCCAAAGAATAAAATGGTCACGCCACTTTTTCAGAATGGATGAAGACCGGTGCAATGAAAAAGTCTTCAATGCCAAACCAACAGGCACATGGAAAAAAGGCAGATCAAATCGAAGATACTTAGACTGTCTAGAAAATGACCTACTGGTCTTAAAAGCAAAAAACTGGGAAATGCTTACAGGGAGAAGATTGACCTGGAGAAAGCTTCTTGAGAAGACCAGAACCCATGCTGGGCCATGGAGCCATCGAGGAAGGAAGGAAAATCATACTTTATAAAAAAAAATGAACCATTGAAAAATATTGTTGCATGGTCTTTAGGTGATCTTAGCAATAAATTTATTGCAGCAGTATAAACATTTATTGTTATCAAATATGTTCTTGAAGAGATTATTAATAACAAGTATCCAGTAATTTTAATACTGTAACCAATAACAAATATTTTATACTAATAAAATGCTGTTAAGCTAAGTTGTTAAATATGGTATAACTTTACCTAATAGGTAAAAATTATCTGTCTATGAAAGAATTTGTAAGTTAAAGAACATAATGCAGATCCAAAAGTTATTTTCTATCCAAAAAGAAAAGAAAAAAGTGAATTAGGAATGAAAAGTACAATGAACTAAAAAATTAAGTTAATGCTGTATTATCGTATATATTCCTGCAACAATATCTAGCCATGATGTGTGTCTCTATTTCATATTAATTATTTTCTGTAAATGTTTGTATTACTGAAATAGTTGCTAATGACAAATTTTTTTCTTGCTGAATGTTGAAATTTCATGCATTTACGTTTTATTTTTAGATGCACAAAATGTTGGGTCTGTTCTTCTTCTGTCTTTTCTTGCAAAAGAAGAAAGGAAGTACATAAGACTTTTGGATAAGGTACATTGAAATAACATAAATATATTAATCTGCATTATAATCAGGACTTCTAAACTTCGATCACTCTTATCACTTTAATTTTTTGTCATTTACAAAAAAAGTGTTAAATATATTTATTTGTTAAATGTGTAGTTAAAGGAAATAGTAATGGGATGATTTAGTTGTAGATAACTTAATATTAGAAGATAACTTGAAATTGTTGATTGGATAGAATGATAGAGTTGCAGACAAATGTGCCGAGTTCAACACATAATTTATTCTTGGATATTCTTGATACGTATCTTCAATCACATCATTAATTTCTTAGAATGTCTAACCTTGATGTCCTAAGAAATTAGTGATGTAAATTGCTGGATAAGCATTATAAAAATGCTGTTCTTATCTCAATGTATCTCAGTATTGTCCTTCAAGTGACAATCGATTATTTGCATGATATCAGTAGCCTTACTGACTTGAATGAAGACTCTGAAATAATTGTCTGTAGAGATTTTAATACCAAGAATCCCCTGTGGGAACCATCAGACCCCAGAGGCAAGGCCATTATTGAATTTTGTTTGGTGAAAAGCTTGAATGTACTTAAGTCCTGGTAGCTTTTTCTGGTGCCAGAGGCGAAAGTTGAATTGATCTGACCATTGTCAAATCTTCATTCGTTCTGAATTAGTCTGTTTCCACTGATTGATATCTCATGTAGTGAACAATTTTACATTTGAAATTTGAATTGGTTAGATTTCCCCTCAGAATTGCATAGTGTTATTAGGCAAGTCTCTCAACAAAATATGGAAAATATATCTGATTTAAATCTTTAATATAAAGATCTTACAAATTCAGTAGCGAATATTTGTAAGAAGAAAAAAAAAGGAAGAATCGTGTAAAACAAAATATTGTTTTCGGGAAACAAGCAAATTGATGGTCTTTCATAGTCAAGGTCAATTCTACAGAAGAAAATTATAGAGATGTATTGATAATCAAATAGAGAGGAATATGTTAAAAGATTCAGTATAAAAAGAAGTAAGCTGAATATAAATAAGAGATAAACAAGAGCAAAAAGTGCACATTGGAGCAACTATGTAATACATTGATATTAATCAGCCATTTGGTATTCCTTATCATATTGCTGCTAGTAAATATAAACTAGCTTTACAGATCACCTGTTTGAAATATCAAGATGGACCCTACATTAAATATATAGAAGGGACTGTAAATTATCTCCTACAGTATCATTTTCCTTGCGCCAATACTCAGGATGATTTATCAATTCATAATCATAAGAGACTAGACTGTAGGATACCTCCAGATAAGGATAAATGATTAAGCTTTTACTTTGAATGAAGTAGAGTTTACTCTTAAAAAGTTGAATAAAGGGAAAGCTCCTGGCAAAGATGGCCTTTCTATGGAGATTATTCAAGAAATTTTTTAATGTAATAAAAATATAATTTTTTATAGCTATTTTGAATGAATGTCTTCAAAGGATTAGTTTCACCGAATGTTTGAAAAAAAGCTGTCTCTTAGTTTTATCTAATAAAGAAAGGATAAAGAGAGTCCTTCCTCTTTTTTCACCATTTGTTTATTCCCTTCTTTGGGTAAGATGCTGGATAAGCTTATGACACAAAGATTACAGTATTATTTACTAACAAATAATCTTTTAAACAAGAATCAGTATGATTTTATGCCAGGTACAGAGTTGCCAACTCTCACGATTTCTGACCCTTCCTTTGCAAACCCGATTTACAATATATTTTTCCCGACTTTCTCTTATTCTTAAAATTTCTCCCAATTTTTATTTAGCTTGGCTTAGTACCTTGTTATTTGCATTTGTTATTTTATATGAAAAGTGATTTGGAGTGTCTGAAAGCCCTTGGTTTTTCTCTAGATTACATAGGAAACCAAAGTAGTTTCATCAGTGAGAAATTATGGCGAGTTTGTCGGAAAACTTCATGTTTCATTTCTCCAATGAGCATCGAGTGCCACTGCATGTCATCTGGCACATATTAGGTGAATAAGCAGAAAGCAAAATCGAAGTTGTTATTTCATTCATCTTGTCGCTAATCTCTGTGAACATACATGGTTTAGAGAAATAGTTTAAAAAACTACGATATTTCGTATTAGTTATGTCTGCAAAAAAGGTGAAATACTCAGGTACTTTTAAAAAATTGTACACAAATGACTTTTCTTCTAATATTTCCTCAAGGAAATGTTATGCATTTACGATGTGTACCGTTTGTCATTGCGATTTTTCGATTTTGTGCAGTGGAAGAGCCGATGTTGGCCAACATGAGTTCTATTGAAGGAAACCTATGGCAACAAAGGGCCAAAAGGTTATTAATGCTGAATGTACTGTTTGCATTTAAGAATTAATAATTGAACTTTCAGATACTAATTAGTAATGATTTGAAGTTAATTAATTATTAAAAAAAATATTCTTATCATTTAAAAATCTTTTTGTCGTTGAAAATAAATCTCCCGATTTCTAAAAAAATTCTCCTGATTTTTGAGTGTCGTAGGTTGGCAAGTAAAAGTACTATCCAGGCTATAGAGAATTTAATCTATAAAACCCTTCTAAATAGATGGAAAGGTAAACATATTGCAATTTTATTTTTAGATGTCACAAGCACTTTCAAAAACATTTGGTGGACAATTCTATTAAAAGAATTAAGACATGAAGTGTCTGAGAAATATCTTTTTATTGATATGTGATTTTTTGAATGATAGGAAAGTCTCTTTATATGATGGCAACAAGTGGGATCACGGAAATTATCAAAGAGGTTATCCCCAAGGAACAGTATCTGATCCACTTATATGGAATATCATAGCAAATATAACTTTAAATGTTGCACTACCACAAAATGTTGGTATACAACCCTACGCTGACGACTTCGTTTTATTGACTGCGGCAAGTGATCATCATACTATAGATAGAGCATAAAGTTGTGCCACTCAAGGGGTAGAAACGTTTTCTTTGAGGTATTGCAAAAAGTGATACTAGATCAAATTTACATTCTTAATAGACTTATTAAAATGAATCTCCAAGGTAATGTGCTTAAACGTTTATGTAAGAGAATTATTGAGAGAAAGATTCTGTATGCATGTGGTTTGTGGTGAACTGGTTTGGTTTGATTGTGCATGAAAATATTACAAAATTCAAGGAATTACTAAGTATTTTAGAACTGTTTCGAAAGCAGCTCTTCAGATTTTTGGTGGATGTGTTCCGATTGATATTTTGGCCGAAAATGAATATGCTATTTACCAATTAAAAGCGGGCAACGGTACTGTTGATTGCTTCAGTGATGTTTTCTCTGCTAGAGATTTTGAGGTAGATAAAGTATCAGATTATCATCTGGCCTTATCAAAGAAATTGAATTGGTATAAGGGCTTCCGGAATATGTCAGGTTATACCGATTTACAGATGGTTCTAAATTAAATGGTCATGTGGGGGCAGCTTTTTGCATGTTTTCACGTGACAAATTAAGTGTATAAAAGAAAGTATAGATTATCTGATAATGCATCTGTCTGTCAAGTAAAGCTAGTGGCTTGACGGGAGGCACTGTATTGCCACATTTCAGATTTCAAACAAGGTCCTGTCTAGATCTATAGTGATTATCAGAATATTATTATTTCAATTACAGACTTTCATTTTAGTAACTTATCTAATAAGGCAGATAAAGGACATACTCATCTTTCTTGGATCATTTAGAGATATTAAACTCTTTTAGACGAAGAAGCCATTGGCAAATTCTGCCACTGAAAGTCAAGTTATATATTTTGATTTAAAAACTTCTTTTGATTGCCTGAAATCCTTGCTGAAAAAAAGAACTGTGACTTCTTGGCAGGCAAGATGGAAATCCTAATTCCGAAGGAAGGTTCACTTACAATTTAGTTTCAATTGTAAGTGAAAGAAGTTGTACGAAGCGACAAGTATCTTAATCAAGCCTTGACTCGTCATGGACATTTTCCATCTTATTATGAAAGGTTCTCTATTAAAAATAGTGCTTGTTCTTGTGGTATAAGAAATGCTAATTTAGAGCATCTGTTATTTAAATGTTCCTCTATGAAAAATATTTTAGAGATTTATCCATAATATTATTAAATTTAATACCTTAAGTGATTTATGTAAAAATGTAGTGTCTAAATTAAGATAGTCAAATTTCATAAAATAAGTGTTTGTAAAAAAAAAATGCAGTTGTATATTGAATGAGTTCAGTTTATTATGTCTGTTTTACTTAAAACTAAAAGGTTTGTATTTATATTGTTGTTCTTTTGTAAATGTAAGTAACATTTGTTTTGTACATGTAAGTAACATATTTTTTATTACAAAGTTTGTAATTAAGTATTATTTGTCAGAGTGGCTGATAGATCTCACCAGTCTTTAAAGAAGAAGTTTAAATCTGTAATAGTTAATCTTTCAGTTATTTTAAAGCAGTATGGTGGCTGTACTGCTGTTTGTGGGCCTGGATAGTCCCATTTTAGTATTTAATGTCTTTTTTATAGCTCTACTAAGCCCTTTTAAGCCCCTAACAGTGGTACAGGTAGTTTTGATTAGTCATATAAACCTTGATGAATATAAACATTATTTATGAGTTTATATAAAACATATTACATTTTAAAATGAAGATAAAAGCAGGAAAGTGGTTAATTACGTGTTTGTGAAGTGAGAGCAGGGAAGAAAAAAGAAAGTGGATATTGAGCAGCTGAGATATTTATAAGCTCGGCTTCTGTGTTTTCAGTTTTGAATGGTGATTGGATAAGAGCTTTTGCATTGCAAATGAAATAATGACATAAGTGGTGCAGTACAAATTCATTGAAGGGAGGTGATACCAAAATAAGAATAGTAATAAAAAGGGCTATTGCCAATTAAATTAGTAATTTGTTTTTAATTCTTTTTCATATTTTGTGTCACATGCACGCATACATATACACTGATGAACCTACACATTTTTCAACAAACTCAACTGGATGACATGAAGGGCACATGGTTAAGTGGGAATAGTATTTAACTGCTGTTGGAGGAGGTAAGGAATCATTTTTGCATTTACTTTTACAAGTAATGGGAAAGGCTGCTGATCTAAAAGTGAATCCGATAGAGACCAGATTGTAATGGCCCGAAGACTCGGAATGAATATCTCTGAAATTGATGACTGGTAGATTGTTCATGATCTGCCGTTGTTAGTATTTATGCAAAATGGATAAATGTTGGTAAAACCAGCAATAGATGCCTGATGTTGGATGTCAGCACATCATCAAAGAAAAAGGACGTTGGAGACCGTCCCACTTAGTACAGCAAAATTGGCACCAGACAGTTGCTCAGCTGACAGCAGGGTAAGCAAGTCTAAGTGCAACTGTTTTGAAGTTCAGTGTACACTGTTGGATATGGGACTGCACAGCAGACATCTCGTTAACCAAGCATCATAGTCAACTACACCTACAGCGGCCGGAGCACATCAAGACGATGGTGGTGGTAATATGCTTTGAGGGATGTTCTCATAAGTGGCTTTGGGAATAGTTGTGGTAGAATAGACCATGAGAGCTGCAGACTATCTGAACGTAATTGTAGATCAGTTGCACCCTTACATGGCTTCTGCCTTCCCAACTGGAAATGGACTCTTCTCACAGACAATGTTCCATGTCACAAGGCTCAAATTGTATTGGAGTTGTTCGAGGAGCATAAGGATGAATTCCAATTAATGTCCTGGCCACTTTATTCACCGGATCTTAACCCAATAGAGCACATTTGGGATGTCATGGAGTGGCAGCTCAGAGCTCAAACACCACCATATCAGAATTTCTCGATTTTGCATGACTGCCGCTTAGATATTTGGTACAACTCCAGTCTACCAAGAACTTGTGGCATTGATGTCACAGTGAGTTGCAGCTATTTTATAGGCTGAAGGTCGTGCAGTGTGTTATTGAGTAGGGAGGGGGTCATAATGTTTTGGCTCTTCAGTGTATATATATATGATTTCTGAAAGGTTTTTGAAAAGTTTTCATTTTGTAATGAACAAAATGTTTAATTCTTATAAGCTCTAAAACTTATACTCAAGTAGCTTTAAAGTCAGCTGTGTTTCATGTGAATAACTTTTTCAGACAACTAGCATTAAATTATGTAAAGAAAATAATTGAGAAGCAATAATAAAATAAAACTTAATTCATATTTGTCAGCTTTCCCAGTGAAGCTGAGGCCGAAGACATCCCCCTTTTCAGTTATACTTCTGCCAAGTCGTTTTACAACATATTTCTCTTGAATTTTTCTTATGATTTTTATTATTTTGCCTTAATTTTTGCTAAAAAATGAAATTTTGTGCATCTGAAATCAATTACTTTTTCTATTGAAAAAAGATGACGTGCACATATCAACTGCTACCTGTTATGTATGTGGGAAAATCATGATTCCGTTCTTCAGTGGATATCAAATACAGTTATAGTCCATATGCCACACATCTGCAATGAGTGCAGAGAAAGAAGGAAGCAGTTCTCTGCATTTCAAGTAATGATAAATGGTGTGATCATAATATTTAAAGTTGCTTAAGGATCTGTTATCTTTTACCTTAGTTATGCGTAGAAGAAAAGTAAGATACATATGTAATCTTCAGTAAATGTATACTGATCATGATGTATTGTTGTAGGTAAAACAGCTTCTAAATATTTTAGCACCATCTGTTATCATTGCTGTTATCCCACAATTTTTTTTTTTTTTTCCTCTTTGTATTTTTTAAGACAGTTTTTTTTTTTTTTTTTTTTTCTCTTTGTTTTTTTTAAGACAGTTTTTTTTTTTTTTTTGTCTGAATAAGCCATATGGAGTTCAAATGTGCATTTTCAAGAATCAACTGTGATAGTTATTTAATAGTGAATGCATATTTACTGTATTTCTTGTTTTCAGGATATTGATCCTGGGGATTTCCCTCATATTGATGCACGCACATTTAAGCTGAATGAGCTGTTTTATGATTCTGTTGTATTTAAAATAGTTGTGGAAGGAAATCTTCTTTGTGAAGCTTTTACATTTGGAGAAGCAATACTTTGTCTTGTTGCTGCCTTTTATATCTTCAATATCAGCTATCCTGATGAAAATTTCAACACATATGTGCTGTTTGAAAAACTGTACTTAGAATCTAACGAAACTATTGACATTGATGACTGTTTAGAGCAAACTGTTAAATACTTGAAATTCAAGTATAAGTCATTGTCAAACATACCTTAATATATATGTAATTGTGAATGTTTCACAATTTATTCATCCTAATGAATTTTATTGCAAACATTGTGCATAAGTTATTACAAATAAAGCATGATGAATATTTTTATGTGTAAAATATTACTTGAGTCTTTATCTTTTCAGCTTTGTTGGCATCTAATGCTAAAATTTATTTTCATAATTTTTATTATTATCCTGACATTAATAATTTAAAAGTATCTTTTCGCTAATTTTCTTTTTTAAATTTTCGAGAACCTTTTTTTATTTTGCTTTTAGCAATTTTAAAAAATTTTCATTTTTAAGTTTAAATGTATTGACAGAATTTTTGCGGTTTATTCTATTTTTCATTCCTCTGACAAGAAAGCAGCTTCTTACTAATAATCAAATATTTTCAGAAAGTATCACTTGTTTTATTTAAGCTGTCTTTGCCTTGAAAGTTTTTCCTAGATATGTTACATACTGCTTTGTTATTAAAACAAATTTAATCTGTCATAAAATTTAAAACATTCAATTTATACAGTGACTGGTACAATTATTGATGACAGTGATACAGTAAAAATGATAAATTAGATTTACTAATTTTATGTATTATTTTGTTTGGTCTCTTTCTCTCTCTAACAATATTTTTGCACTTTTAATAAATATTGTGATACTTTTATCACAATTAAAATATTATAGATTGTGTGAATTCATTCTATTTTGTAATTATATTTAAAATTTCATTTTTCTTTATATTTAATAATATGTAATTGGTGGTGGAAATAACTTTTTTCTTGAAGTGAAAGAAAAAAAATTATGTAATGTGCTTGTTTTTTTAAATATAGGAAGATATTTTGTAAATAATTGTATATATTTTTATCACAGAGTATGTAAAATAAACCACTGGGTAATCACCATGATTTTTCAGCATACTCACATGGAGTAATATTTCTTGTATTGTATATGTCCAAAAAAACTAAAAGTTATTCCGTGTTTGGAATGAAAGATATTGCAGCATGTAATATAACTATGTTAAAATTCTTGAAGATAAGTGTTAGCTTAAATTGCTCATTATTATGTAAATAAAATTGTTTTTAGTATACATTTTCATTTGTATGCTTTGGTTACTCTAAGCATACCTATAAAAATAAATGTGTTAATAATTGTTGTTGTGACTTATCTCACTTGTCTGACAAAAGCGTCAGATCAAGTCTATGACTTCACTAAATCCAGAATGTTCCAGAATTAGTTTCTGGTAGAGTAGATTTTGACTCTAAAGAAGCCAGTGCTCAAAAGATATGAAAGGAGTGACCTGTGATGAGCTGCATTTGAGTCATAGAGTATAAACCTTGTGTCTAGAAACATGTTTCTCTTGACATAGATGGTTGCTGCTGAATCTAGCTGGTGCAGTTTGAGTCTCTGTTGGTTGCCTTAGAAAAGTTCTTTGCAGTCATATCATTCATAATCAAAGTAGCTCTTCAAGATAAATTGATCTCGAACTTGTCCTGAGAATCAAGTGCTACAGAATTAAAGGCATTAAGGTTTGGTGTATCCTTACGGCTACCTTCTTTAGCTAACCAATTTGCCATTTTATTTCTGTGCATGTCTACATACAATGGGACTCTCTGGAGAACCACAATTGATTTCAGTTTTAAGACAGTATATTATCTGAGTGGTATAATCGCCGGGTTTCCACTATTTACGTAGATGCTAAAATAGAGTACAATAGAGCTCTGGTTGTCTCTCAGAAATTAAATATCTTTGTCGAGATTAGCCGCGCAGTAACTGAACACTTTATTGATTGCAATCAATTTTGATGAAAAAACAGCTCCAGATCTATCAGCTCTACAGATATTTTATGAATGACCAACTGTCTGATATACTTTGGGTGACAATACCTTTATTGTATGACCTGTGTTCAGTGTTGAAAATGGATTTTGTTCACAAAGAGAACAGAATCAAAGCAGCAAAACCAAGAGAGTTATTCACTTCATTTTACATCAGATCTTCCCTCTCAAAGTGACTAGACGAACTCATTCTTTTTAAACAGTGGTTGTTGAGTTATAAATAAATGTAGAAGTTCTATGCTAATCTTCATAGCTTTCTGTCTTTCCAAAATATTTAGCAAAGAGGTACTTTGTGCAAAAAAAGGGGGGGAACAGTTCTATATCTCCCATTCTACAGGGTTGATTGACGAAATTCAACTTAATTTTATATAGCATTGTTCTAACATAGATATTTTGACACAAAATCGGACTTTTTCTGAAATAACACACAAATTTTTTTCTCCATATTTCGATTTTACTACTCAAATTATGCCAAACTGTCAAGTTTTGTAAAAGTTGCATGAGTAGTTTTTAAAAATTTGCCTCTCAAAATTTTAGCTTCTCGATGTTAATTGAATTTGATGTATCTTTATTAATATCTCTTTTTTAATTAAACTTACCTGATTCTTTCTTTCATATTTCAAAATTTAGGGTCATTCCAAATGAAATTTTCTCATTTATTATTTATTGTTTAAATTTGTATTTTTAAATAACTTTTATAAATTTTTCGAAAAACATTTTGAATCATAACCTATAAAATTCTTGCCATCATCTTAAATAGATTTCTAAGCATACCAGCAAAAATTAAGAGTTTATTATTCAAAATTTCCTAAGATATATATGAATTTACATTTTGGCGCGTTTTGAAATTTGGCATATTTAATATAAGCGATAATAACAAAAATGTGGTTTGCACACTTCATTAAAATTATTTGAAAGTATGAATGATGACTTTTTTCGTGCTCGTGGACAATGAAAAAAGAGAAATAGGTTGCCATAAATTAAGAAGTTCGCCAAGTGAATTAGACTTGGCTCAAACTGAAAAAAATATGCCAAGATAAATTTTTAAATTTCTCACAAAAATTACAAAATTTAATATCTAAGCATAATTTGAGTTGTACAATAGAAATATGAAAAAAAAATTGGTTTTATATTTCAGAAAAAGCCCGATTTTGTGTCAAAATACCTACGTTAGAGCAATGCTACATATAAATCTAATATATATATTTTAAGTCACACTTTCGAGACATGGAAAACGCAATTTGAATTTCATCAATTAGTGTAGTAGACCGGGAAATATAAGAACTGTCCCTTTTTCTTTTGCCCAGTGTACTTATACCTAAAATCAAGATGATCTGCCATGTCCGTAACGATGTTTCTTAGGTAGCTATTTTAGAGGCCGCTAATAATTTCTGCAGCAGTTATATTTTGATACTTTTTCTATGCTTTCCTGAGCAATAATTATTTTTGTGCTATTGCAAGCACCTCATTGAAGCCTGTTGATAACCTCATGAACAAAACCACTTAAAATTTGACAGAAAGTCTAGCTGAAGTAGAAAATTTGAGGAACAAGCATTGATGTATGCAATCAGCAATGATATTGGATGCTATATTATTTCGCAAACGAAAGGGAGAGCTTCATAATTCATCAGACATTTGTAAATACAGTATTTGCTTAGAATTTCTGTATCTGTATTTAAATTCATAATCTTCATTGTTAATTGAAATTTATCAGTACTCTTGGCAGCTTTTGGGTAGTTCTTGGCAAGATTGAGTAACTCATTAAGAGAGGCACATTTGCTTTAATCTATAAGTTTCTTTAAAATGTCTTTTACTAAACTGGGATCATCAGGAGTTTGTTTTTGTATCTTGCAGTTTTTTGTTTTCAAAGCTAAATGGTAAGGAAACTCATCAGTTTTGGTATTTTTTTCTGAACCATTTCCTTTGTATTAAGATACTTATTGAGACAACCTGGAAAATTTGAATACCATATTCCAGTATTGGACAAATAAGACTATGTAGCCCTTAAAGTCAAGGCAGCAGCAGCTCAATCCCTTCAGAAATAAATTTTAAAATCTTAAATATATGTTTGCATTCAGAAATCAAATTATCAGTATGAGCATGATTGAGAACTTCCTGGCCCAGTGTAAGTCCCAGATATTTAAGTTAATAATTATTATATTAATATCATAATTGTATATTAATTACAACTGATTAACTTAATAATAACTGAGTATTTAAATTAATTTCTAGCATTACAGCTTTTTCTGTTTTGAAATATTTTTATGACTACTTGTAATTATGTCTGGTTAATGGTTCCTTAAAATTATTATAAAACTTTCCAGAAAAGAACTAAAGGATAAATAATATAAAAATATTATGGATTTTGCATAAGATTCCATTTATCATTACAAAAGAAGCTTTTTGTCCCATAATGAAAGCAAAATAAAAAATGTGAATAAGTTTAGTGAAATTATGTATAAAATTGTAGTATCTTGTGTGTAATGCAACATGAAAATCTAAAGAAGCGAAGCTTTTCTAAAAAAGTAAGAATATAGGGGCTTGTCTATTTAGCATTGAGTAAATGGCTATCTTGTTAAATTGGCAAGATGTCACCAAGCTGCAACGATTTTGGTGTTTAATTTTTGTCACTGAACTTGGCAACATTTTGGTCCAGTCCCTGCATAATTATAATTGAATAACTGTAATTAATAGTATCTGTAGCTGTATCCGAGCCTCATATATCTTCCAGTAATTTCAAGAAGTGGAAAGTGCTACAGACTTTTTTGCAGTCAGTGGAAAACTGTATAGTTGTTGTCATCAGTTTAGTTCAGAGTATTGAGATATCTGCATGTTAGCTTCGCTACTTAGATGCGCTTTGCACTGCGTTGTGTTTAACATTCTTAGTAGTTTTTTTACTACTGATTGTAGCCTGTCATACTGTAAAGAGCTCTTCAAGTATTTTTTTGTCACAAGTTCCAGAACTGTGAAGTGTTTCTTTTGGCAGAATAAATTTTATCAAGCTGTCATCAGTTCTGTGTGCATTCAGCCCCTTACGAACCCATACACATGCAACAGTATCGAACAGCAGTCACCATGCAATGCAGAGAGGATATTCAAATTAATAGTAACATAGAATTTATTAAATTTAGACCAGGTATTTCTTTTTGGTTTGCTTGTTACTAACTGCCCAGATGGTGTAGTGGCTAGGGAAGCCTACTGCAGTACCGAAGGGCCCAGGTTTGAATCCCAGAGAAGTCATAGTTGTAACTGTCCATCCCTTCATATGAGACAATGTGGAAAACTTAGTTGCCTCCACAATAAAATGATCACCACTTCTGGCCTTAGGCATAGCCAATGCTGAATGTGCTAGTGTCTGCCATTGGATTTTTTTTTTTTAAAAAGGTTTGCAATTTGCATAAATTATATTAAACTCTTATGAAAACTCCCTCCTCCCCCTATAGTGCAGACAAAATGCTAATAGTTATTTTGAATATAATACCTTAGTGATTCCGGAAAGCTCAGTATTCTTGAGCATTTGCATAGCTATCACCTTCTATGCAAGTAAAATGTATGTATGCATATTTATTTGATTGTATGAATATGAATTTTCTCATTATAATTTATTGTATGAGTATTAAAATCTGTTGAACAGTATGATTCATAATATGAAGATGCATCTGAGCCCATGAATGCCTAAAACCTCAAGAGATTGGCAGTTTATCTCAGTCCAGTTTCTTGTGGAAGAATGGGTTGCTGAATGGAATTTTCATTAGTTATTCATGCATAAAATAATTAGTTATCTTCTCATAATAGCCATCCATGGAAGCATTAAAGGCAGAAAATTTTTGAGTGCCTAATAAAGGAGTGAATATAAAGGATAAGAGAAGTTTGATTATTTTATTTTGCCAAATATGTTTTATTGTATGAAAGTTATAAGTTTTATGAAAACATACAGATTTCAGAGATCTTCAGTCTTTCATTCATAGATTTCATTTATCATTACAAAATACATGTTCCATAATGAAAGCATATCATACAGCACCTGCAGTTGCCTTTGTTTATTCTTGCAGAGCTTGAACCATTGTCCAGTATCTTAGTGAAAGAGAAAAAAAGTGACCGTAGTTTTTCTGAACTTCGTATAAAATTCCTTGGCTTATGATCATCCGTGACGAAAATGGCAGGTTGACTCTCTTAATTTTTTACCTCTTTGCTGTGATGAGTCCATTTTTGTGAACAGTCGGATGAATGAGTGGCCATAGAATGCGCTATCCTTTATTTCGTCAGAAAGATTTTAATTCCAGTTACCATATATGTAAACTCAGAGTCAAGGATGAATATTTCAAAAATCAGCAATATCTATGCACGGCCCAAAGAATCTTGTCAGCACGCCAACTTCACTAAATTTCTGAGAATTTGAATCTGAATTCATAACAGAACTCCCAGCAACAAAGTTGTGTATTATCTGGCTAAAAATGCAGCCAAGAATTATTAACATAAGTTTATATACTTTTTCTAGCGAGACGTCATCTGAGAAATTCATAATATAAGCTCTGAAAGATTACTGCCGAGCAGTGGAGGAGATAGCTGAAGAGAAAGGCAAATCTATATACCTGTATTTTCCAAAGCAAATTTGGGCCTATGCTGTGTTGCATTTTAAGCAAATTTTATTCATACCATAATATTTTTCATACTTAGATCTAAATCTTATTATCTTAACTTCCCATTGCCTTCTCTCGACAAACGTCCAGTATCCAAGAAAAACATTAAATTTAAAAACTGCACAGAATAATTTTCCGAGTGGCAACAGTGATATATCAGCAACAATAGCTGCGTGCCATTGTCGCTGATATAATGAGAGAGAATCATCGATTTGATGCGATTTCATAAAAAAAAAAAAAAAAAAACTCTCATTCCAAAAAAAATAGCTTGGAGGTGCACCGGCTCTTGTGTAGATGCACATATGTACAAATTTCGTACACCTGAGTCTATTAGCTTACGCGCAGCGCGAACGAAAGACACACACACGGACAGACAAATGCTCAGACAGTATATATATAGATTTTATATTTTGTAAAACTTTAACGAATTTTTGATTAACAAACTCAACGATTTCAAAGCGAGCAATGGCAATACTGTATAAAAAAAAAATTAGTTTCAGCTCGCGAGACTGTGGATTGGAATTCTAAAGATATGCTCATTTTAAAATCATTTTGCAATATTTCTGTTGAGAACTGAATTTTATGGTTTAAGTGCGAATAACATAATATTTAATAAATTAAGGTAATACACAAAACGTTAAAAAAACGCCCCTTTGGGTGTAATGTAAAATCTGAAAGCTTTTAGATTTATTTTTTTAACTTCATTATATATATATATATATATTAATTTCTTGTTGACAATATTGCATATCGTAGCTTTAGATTTTGAAAAACCATGGCTTTCACAGTGTTTTTTAATAACTAGATACGGATAAATTTCTTCGGAAAGAGCACAAACGTAGCCTTCCATCCATTGCTTCTTTAAAAGCACCATTTTGCATGAAAACAGAATTGTCAAGTAGCAGACGATAATTTATACTTTCAAAAATATACCTGCAATTAAAAAAAAATTCCAAGCAGACGATTTTTTTCTGGAGGGGGAAAAGTTTTACTTGTCAATTTGAGCAGTTAATTCAGTTGCCGTTCGAATGTTTTTATGCGGTCATTATCAATCCAGTGTTTTGCTTTTTTCCTGTGCATTTTTGCCATTTTTCTACATATATTTCGTTGGATAACTATTCGCTGTGAATTTATCTGTGATGCTGAGAGAGGTGAGTGAATGTTATCTACATTTATTACTTTATTGGAAGTGCAAGGGAAACGTACCTTGATTGAATTGTGTATAAAAGTTGGTTTGATTGCTACTTTTTTTTCGTTTGTCGGAAATGTGGTGATAATATGCGTTTGTGTGAGAGAAAGGAAAGTACGGATTGGTTTGAATGGCGATCTAGAAAGCAAGGAAAGTGAATGCGCATGATGTTAGTGGGAGTGTAAGGAAAGGTTTATGGTTTAGTCATAGCCATTTGGGTATATGTGATATTTTGAGAATTACGAAGTGTTGGTGTTTGTTGGTTTTAGAAAATGGGGAATGAATCTATGGTTCAAGAAGTGAACGTGCATGAACATGCTGTTGTTGATTGTTTTATGTTTTGCAGAGAAGTATGTATGGTGACTGTTATAAATGATAGTGTTCCGATTGGTGGTAAAGGAGTGATAGTTGAAGTGAATGAGAGTAAGTTCGGAAAAATAAAGTTTGAAAGAAGGAAGCCTGTGGACGGTCATTGGGTAATTGGGGGTACAGAAAAAGGAACCAATAGGTGTTTTTTTAGAGAGGTTGAGAATAGATCAAACGTGAGTTTGGAGAGAGTGATAGTTGAATGGGTATTGCCGGGATCCGCTGTGTTTTCAGACTGCTAGAAGACATATGGTGGACTAAAAAATTTAGGTTATGACCATCTGACTGTCAACCACAGTCTGTACTACAGGGATCCCGAGACGAGTGCGCACACTAATTCCGTAGAGGTTACTTGGTCTGGTATCAAAAGCCATTTGCGTCGCAGTACAAACCACGTAGATGGCGAATTTAACTCATATTTAGTGGAATACATGTGGCGAAAATGACAAAACAACTCATTGAGTGATGAACGCTATCATGCCTTTTTAAAGGCGCGGATAAAGCGGAGTACATTTTCTTTAAGAGGGCTCAGGAAGGTTTCCCCTCGACATAAATTCCAAATATATATATATATATATATATATATGTGTGTGTGTGTGGGAAATTAGAATCCCCAGCGAGGTGACGTCATCTGCCGCCAGCGCAGCGCAAAACAGCTCAGACGAGTACCAGAGGTGGTG
>KK113216.1:9697-35694 GCA_000611955.2 Stegodyphus mimosarum
ATCAAATAAATTTAGTAAAAAAGATATATTAATATATATATATATATATATACCAGATTCAATAAATATTGAGGAACTAACATTTTGAGAGCTAATATTTTAAAACTGCTCGTCCGATTTTTTACAAACCTTGGCAGTTTGGCATAATTTGTGTCTTAGAATCGAAATATGGAAAAAAATTGGCACGTCATTTCAGAAAATGTCCGATTTTGTATCAAAATGCCTATATTAGTAGAACAATGCTGTAAATAAATGTAATATATGTTCTAAGTCGCGCTTTCGAGACACGAAAAACGCAAGTTGAATTTCGTCAGTCGGCCCAGTAGAACGGGAGAGAACTGTAATCTTCTTTTTTTTCCTTTGGTGTATAAGGTCCCTCGTCATCAGAAGCAAACAATTCTGCCACGAAGGAACATACAATTAGAAAAACAGCAACCTTCTGTTCTGCGTAGATTTTAGTCAGTATCTTATCGATTCCGAGGGCCCTTGGTTGCAGATTTCTTCGCTCCTGATGAAGAGGTACCTGTACCCGTTTGCCCTCGAATTCAATAAAATCTTGACTAAAATCTACGCAAAACACAGAGTTGCTTTTTTTGAAGCACCCTTCATTGCTCCTAATTATCTACAAGAGAAATTATGCCTCCTAGATAATTAGGAGCAGCGAAGAGTCGTTGCTCCTAATTATCTAGGAGAAATCTAGGAGGTACCTATACCTATTTGCCCTCCAAATCAACAGAGTCTCGACTGAAACGAAATACAAGGTTGTTGCTTTGTTAATTTTATGTCAACTGCAATTATCATTTTATTCGTTAAAGATGAACGGAATTTTCCATGAGACTTATTGTAAATGGATATAGAAAAAAGATTATCACCATAATATTACTTAAACGAAACAGTAACTGAGCGCAAAACAGATATCCTCCTCCCAAGCGGTATAGTGGTTAGCGTCCCTGACTGCCGTACCGAAAGTCCCGAGTTCGAATCTTAGAGAAGGCATGGATGTTTGTAAATGTACAGTGTCTGTGCGGCATAGCAGCATTCTAAATATGCGGCAAGCCGAAAGGCCTCTCGTATGGTTTCGTGGAAGGAGAGATTGATGGGAGACCCTCGGACCCGTCCCTCCCGCGTAATGGCAGACCACACATTCAGTTCATCAATATTAAACTAATTTTACATACTGCGCATGACCAGAGAAATTTGGCGCAATTACGACTTTGGCGGAATTTTAAAAGAAGATAAATTAAGTATATGGTTGATATTCTGTTGTCTGTTCTTTGTTATCGTAAATAGTTCGGGATTTTAAAACTCGTTACGTTTAAGTTGCTTCATTACTTGGAGTGTAAGTATCGATTGTAAACTACACAAATTTTCGTTCAAGAAGGATTACAAAACAGGAAACATTATAAGATATATTAGCTGAATGTTTATTGGTTATACTTCTGAGGAATAAAAGCAATCGAGTATTGCAATTAAGTCAAGGAAATTATTATAAATAATTGATATTAAATATAATATTTTTGAACAAAATAAACCAAAAAGAAATGAAACAGAAGCAAATAATAGTCGTAAGCATTTCCTCCCACGCCAACGGTACACCACTGAGCATGCGCAGTAAGCGAAACTTATTAACATTGATCAACTCAATGTGCGGTTTGCCATTACGCGCACTCCCCCCCCCGAGGTGCTCTTCATCAAAATTGGGAGAGGAACTGGGCAAAATCGCACTGTCCCCTGTAAAGTGCTCAAGGCTGTTGCCAAATACAGGCGTAATTTGCTATGAGGAATTTCGTGGGTTTAGGCTGATGTCATTATCAGACAAGTGAGCATAAATAACAACAACAACAGAGCGCTAGAACTGGACCCCCGTCCTGGATCTGCCTTTCGGGGTGAGTGTGTCCAGACTCCAGTGACCCCTTCATCGACGACGCAGACCCGTTCCGTTCCGTGCAAGTATTGCCGAAATATCTCGCGAAGCGCGATTTGTCCGGCTCAGGAAAATAAAGCCCAGAGGGCACATGACTTTGTAACTACGACAGGTAATGAAAGGTCTTCGGTGAAAACAGGGGGCGACCAGGACGCAAAAAACCAGAGAGGCAAACAAGCAGATGAGCAAGATGCGCAAGACACAGGAGCCGTGAGGATAGCTGTATAACGAATAACGAGTATACACAAGTTGAAAAACAGTGACAACAAGGGTCAGTGTGAGACAGGAAAATCATAAGCTGTAGGGGATTTAGATATCTAACTAATGTAGGTAGAAAGTACAATCTAAAGTAAAGAGGTAAGAAAGACGTAAGCAAACATTAATGTGAGAAAATAACGAGAAACACTAGCAATCTGTGTAAATAAGACAGTTAGGTTGGGAAGTTTAAGTCCCTAGTGAGGTGGGCCGCATATGGTCTAATCAGTGAGTCCTCTTCCAGTACCATGTAATTAAAAACATTTAAATCAGACATATGGCTACAGTCCTGTGCTTTCTCATAAAAGTTTTTGTTGATTTTATGCAGGTGACTTTCAACTGTGTCGATCTTCAGATCCGTGTGCAACGTATGATTTGATACATAGAAGTGGGCATTAGTAATCATACGCAGTAATTTATTTTGTGCTATCTGTAGCTTCTTAATATCCTTATGATGGGCTGAAGCCCAGGCGGGTGACGCGTAGGTGAAGATGGGTCTGATGATAGAGACATAAACGTGCTTCTTACGTTTCAAATCAAGCATAGAAGAAGATGATAAAAGAGGAGTGAGATTTTGGATGATTCCTATTGTTCTGCCTCTGATGTGGTTAATATGGTCGCTCCATTGAAAATTTGAATTATATTTAAGTCCTAAATAAGTGGCACTTTTCACTAGCGGAACCTCAGTCCCGAATAGTTTTAGTTTTTCTCTGATTGGAGTGTTCTTTTTCTTCTTTTTGAAGATCATCAGTTTTGATTTGTCCGCATTGATTTTTATTCGCCATTGAGCGCACCAAAGTTCAAGCTTAGGCATGAATTTCTGAAGTTTAGATATTGCGAAATTAGGCGATGCAGATTTGACAGCATATGCTGTGTCATCAGCATAACAACCCATAAAGAAGTTTGGATCTTGATGTTCTGCGGGTATATCTGCCACATAAAAAAGATAAAGTACCGGGCCTAGGATAGACCCCTGGGGGACGCCGGCATTAATCTGTTTACTATTAGATCGGTCATCACCAATTTGCACATAGAAAGTTCTGCTGGTTAAGAAGGAGTAGATTATCTGAATCAGTTCAGCGCTGAACGGAAAACTAATTAATTTGAAAATAAGCCCCTCATGCCAGACGCGGTCGAATGCCTTCGCCACGTCTAGCATGAGGAGAGCTACATATCTTTTGTTGTGCATAGCGCTGCGTATAAATTCATTCATCCTTACAAGCTGTTTGGTCGTGGATAGAGTTTTTCTAAAACCAAATTGTTCTAATGGGAGTTTATCCAGATGAGATTGAATTCTTGCTAATATGATCCTTTCTAAAATTTTGCCCATACTCGGAAGCAAGCTGATAGGCCTGTAGCCCTCGGGTCTCGTCAAATCCTTTCCAGATTTTGGGATAACAATCATCTTAGCAGATTTCCATATATTAGGGAAATATTTGTTTTGCAGGCAAGCATTTAAAATATCTGTGTACCTTGTAATGATGTTGATAGGAAGCCACTTAAGAGCCACATTATTAACGTTATCACGTCCAGGGGCTTTCCTATTCCGCAACTACTTAATTATTTTAATGACCTCCTGAGGTGTAGTCAATTCAATACCCTGATCTTCATTTAGGGTGTTAAACCAATCAGAAACTTTGCGAGTGACTTCATTCCAAAATTCTTGATTTTCTGGGGTGTTGTTCGGAGTGAACTGTGTTTCAAAATGATCAGCCAGTACATTGCATTTATCTATATTCGTAAGTGCAATACTTTGATTGTTATAAATTGGCCTATTGACTGTAGGTTTATTTTTAAGCGTCTGATAAAGGACCAGAAAGCATTGCCAGGTTTATTGAAACTTTCTATTTTTTCATCCCATACTTCTTTCCGGTAAGATGAGATCTGTTTTTTGATATCTCAATTAAGCTTATTCATATTTCTTTTAGTATTGGGATCACAGGTAATGTGGAAACATTTCCTGAGCTTATTCATTTCTTTAATTAGATTTTTAATATGTGTGGGCAATTTATCAGTGACATGATGCCTGGGGATTTTCTTAGTGGAGATATTATACGCATTTTGAATATCATCAGTGAGTTTTTGAATCGCTGAGTCAATATCATCAGTAGTTCTGAGCCTTTGAGCCCTGAAATGACTTGCGCATAATTGCTCATGATACATCTTCCAGTTGGTCGCATTTATAAAATCATCTGTCATTATTTTGTTTGTGCCTAGTGAAGCGATGACCGGGCAGTGGTCAGAATCGAGCTCCTGATGAACTTCAATATTAAACGAAATTGAGATGGTGGCAAGAAAAATGTCTAATATGTCACCTTTATGCGGGTTCAATGGCAGATAGGTAAATTCCGTAGGCACATGGAAATAGATTGGGTACTTTGCCTCGGGGCACCACTCCCTCAGCATCAGATAAATTCGACTTGGTGCCTTGCCTCACTCCGTCAGTCCCCGTCGCTGGAACTAGAGAACCAAATCCCCGACGACTAGGTCGATGATCTCCGATCTAGCTCCACCACAGATAGAGGAACAGACACGACAGTACCAGTACGGTCTCTGCCAAGCCTGAACCAACCTGAGAATAAACTCGGGCTCTAGTCCTGTGAAGTCAACTTATATACCCCCGTGGTTGGTACAGGTCCTAGCCAGTACTTCCCAGGAATTCTCCTGAGTCAACCCCCGGGGGCATAACAACAACAACAGAAATCCTATCCATAGAAATGAGTGCATTCAAAAACGTTTTTTTTTTTTTTTTTTTTCGTTATCTAGAGAGAGAAAACGAGCGGTTTGTTTTCAAACCGTTAGGAAATTATCAAACCATTAACGACGATATTTATGGTCATTTTAAGTAATCCTAAACCTACAATATCTATTCTATCGAACAATAGATCTGATATCATTCTTTACCATGCCAATAGTAAATCGTATATTATAAGAATGATTTAAAAAAATTAATTAGGGGAAATTATTAATTATCCTCCTAAGGTTCAAGATATTGCCCTACCCTTAACCATTTATCACCAACTGAAATCACTGCACATTTTCTCATTGGCAAAAATTTCCACAATAAATAGAAGGTCGCAAATATAATAAATGTATAGTTTGCAACAAATCTACAGTAATTATTCAAAGAAATCTGATATATATACCACATAACTTCCTTGTACGGAATATTAAATTATACGCATTTTTTGCCGGCCTTTCATCTAAACTTATTTCCTCAAACTTCATTAGAGATATATTTCTCATACAATTAATTCAGTTCTCACTACGCGATAAGACAAAAATACATAAAAACTCAAAATACCTATATTCAAAATTGAAAGCTATAGAAAAACATAAAACACTAAATATAGTTAAAACAATTTTTAAAAAAAATTTTTTTACAGTTAAAATTACAGATTTTACGCATAAACAAGCAATTCGGCAGATTTTTCGGTGCACGAAACTGAAAGTTTACCTTTCGTCTCAGTAGACAAAAAGACAGTGGAAGCGCAGAAAATGATTTAATTTGTTGTGAACGCTATGCTGATAATATATGGGATAATTTAATAATTTAAATGATAATTCCAGAAGGAATTAAGCATGATTTCATTCGCAATAATAAAAGAAGACGTTATCGTTGTTTTACGAAGTTTAGTTTCCCTAGATTGGCAACAAAACCACTATTCTACTAAGTCTCAAATGTAAACAAATATGATTGCTATAGCCAAAATAATTAGTCATAGCCGCACTTCTCTTGATAATCCTACAACTATAACATGCATGTTAAATAAAGGCATAAAAACCTTAGCCGGAAGATAAGAACAACATAATTCAATCATTTTTAAAGCAAAAAATGCGCAATTTACAAACATATAAGAATAAAGAAACTGAGCTCTCTGAGCCGAGTAACAGAGTGGATTTACATATATATTTATATACTTTTGGTGCGGCTGATTGCAACGAAAACAGGAGATGCACATCTACATATTATAGCAGTCCTATATACAAAATTTCGAAGTTCTGAGGCTACTCGTTTTTGAGTTATGTGGGACATATGCATACATACCTACGTACGTACGCACAGACGCCACGCTCTTCAGAATCCATTTTAAACCAGTTTTATAATTTTTGGGGCAAAACAGGGTCTCTTATTCTGTGCTTACGTCCAGATGTTACGCAAAAACTTCGTTAAATTGTATTTGATGGCGGTCAAAATGGATATCTTCGTTGAAATATGATATCCGAAATTTTTCGCGATTACAAGACTTCCTTTTTACTTCGTACAAGGAAGTAAAAAGGACTGAAAGTTGCCTGAAAGATAAACAGAAGTCATAAAAATGATAATTTTTTTCCTAATAATTTTATTCTATGCAGCACTTTCGATTTGAAATCCTATTTTAAATCTGCATTACTTCCCGATGAATTTGAAAATAGGTTATTTTTCCTTTTAGCACAGTATAAAAATGCCCAGAGAATAAATAAATAAATAAATCGAAATTAAAATTTAAAAAAAAATCCATAATCCTCACCAAATCAGGAGTAGAGCGAAGACCATCAACCATGTAGCCCAAACATTCCGAAAAATTACTTGTGTGCGGATCATTTCTGAACAATTAGGACAGATTGTAAACACCGGAAAGCTTGCATAATTGACGGCAACCATCACAGGGTGAGACACTGAAAACAAAATTAGACGAATTTTTTAATATCTTTTATGTGAAATGTTTCATATACAAGTTCTGGCGTACTTCTTTTTGGGCTTTTGATATACACTCACGTTTGTGAAAATTGCAACACCATGAAGGACTTACGCGAGTGAGCTGAAATTTTCAGGAAATGCAAAGTAGCGCATGATATAGCAAATGATTAGAATTGCAAATCCGTAGCGCATGCGTATGCTGAGCAGCGCCCTCTGAACGGCTGATGGATCCGAATAAATAGACGGCTGTAGCGAGGCGTGTATGGTTATCGGTGGTTATCTGCTAGTGGTAAACGTTAACTCAATCTGTACTTATGCCTCGTCGACGAAAGAGAACGAGATTTGAACAACTTACAGAGTTTGAACGAGGGAGAATCATCGGCCTTCGTGAAGCTGGATTGTCGTATCGTGCAGTAGCCTCTCGTGTGCAGCGTAACAGCAGCACAGTGATGCGCGTTTGGAAGCAGTGGACGGACGAGTGTCGGACAACTCGGAAATCCGGGAGTGGACCCCGAAATGTGACGTCAGCTCGCGATGATAGACACCTGGTCCGCATGGCGCGGACGGACCGTACAGCTTCCTCTAGACAATTGGCAGCACTGTGGTCAATAGCTACAGGTGTTTCATTGTGTGCTTCATCAATTCGTAGACGTCTGCTGCAGTGTGGACTGCGCGCACGGACTCCTTTATACAGGATCCCCCTAACGCACGACCATCGCCGCCTGCGGCTACAATGGGCCAATCAGCATAGAGACTGGCGTGCTGATTGGCAGCATGTCGTGTTTTCTGACGAATCCCGCTTTAATTTGTGGTACCATGATGGCCGCATTCGTGTCAGACGCTATGCCGGTGAACGCCACCTTCCGGAGTGCATTATCGAACGCCACAGTGGACGAACACCCGGAGTTATGGTCTGGGGCGCCATAGCATATCATAGACGATCTCAATTGCTACGAATTGTGGGCAATCTGAACAGCAACCGGTATATCCGTGAAGTTCTACAGCCCGAAGCTGTTCCCTTCCTTCAAAGCTTGCCAGGCGCTGTATTTCAACAGGACAATGCCCGCCCTCATACTGCTCGGATTGTTAAATCCTTCTTTGCAGCGCAGCAGGTACAGCTTCTTCCTTGGCCTGCGTGTTCCCCGGATATGTCGCCAATTGAACATGTGTGGGATGTCATTGGTCGGCGTCTTGCTCGTGATCCTCGTCCTGTTGCGTCTGCAGACGAACTTTGGGTACGCGTACAAACGATATGGAATGCTCTTCCTCAGTCAGACATTCAAACTTTGTTTGACTCCATGCCACGTCGTGTAGCAGCACTTATTGCGGCGCGTGGTGGCCACACAAAATACTGATTCTGATCTCTTGTTCTTGTTTGTTTGCTTTGAACATTTAATCATTTATTTGTACCACTACCACTCAACTGTGTATTAAATTTCATTCAATTATGACGATTCCTTCTTGGTGTTGCAATTTTCACAAACGTGAGTGTAGGTTGATCCATCTCTGCAGCTGTTACTATGAGCGCAAACACGCATGCGCCATTCGGAAATAGGGAAAATCGACATGAATCATGTGAAGGAATTTTTTCCCGTTCTTATTTTTTCCCTTATCGCAACATTCAAAGACCACAAAATCATGGCAAAGCTTACTTTTAATAATCTAAACTGAAATACGATCATTATTTGATATTAATTGGTTATGTTTCATTACATTGTGCTTAGCTTTGTACATTTATTTGTTTATTTATATATTGGTAAAAACACAAGTGTTTTCAAATCCGAGTGCCTTATATCGAAAATCATATTCACATAAAATATTCAAAAGCCTACGATTAAATAATCGTGCATTATTATTATTATATTATTGCAGAATAAGATCGGCCGGCTTATGAGCAACAATTCTGAAACCTCTGTAGGGTTATTATTTAAATGTAAATGAGTTAGCTAGTATTTAAACTGAGGCTTTGGAATATTTAGAGAAACGGTGTTTCTGGCTGCGAGTGCACACTACCCTTAGTTCCTGCCAGCTTTTATAGTAGTAATTATTCAGCTCTGTGTTATATCGTTGCCAACATGTTGATTTTGATGCTTGGGTAGAATTATTGAACCCGCTTCGAGTAAGATTTCAGTTGTGTGATCTTTGACTACTGTATTGCATCACCACGAGCTGTGGCTGATATTGTTAGCACAAGAAAATGCATTTGTGTTCTAAATTCTGTCTAAATAAAAAAGCTATTTAAACCTTTCCACGACTTAGTAGTTATTCCAAACATAGCGATAATTGCTTCTGTTGGAGTTATGGATTAATTAACATTCTCAGATGAAGTAAAATTCCATAGCTCACAAACTGTAGTTTGCATTTGTTAAAATATTTGATATGGAACAACTATTGTTCAAAAATTATAACAAACTTCATTTACTTAAGCAGTTTATTTCTATTTCAAAGGTCTTCCTAAATCGGCGATGTTTGATTTGTCGCCATTTCATTAAGTTCGATATTTGGCTATTTTTCAGTTGCATCCTATTAAAACAAAAATAATGATGGAATATGTACTCGTCTAATCAAAACATCCAGTTCGTGGTTGAAAATATGATGATTCAAAAGTTCTATTTAGGATATAATATTACATGCCTTTTTTTACTTCCTTTATACGAAGTAAAAAGGAAGTATTGTAATCGCGAAAAATTTCGGGTATCATATTTCAACGAAAATATCCACTTCGACTGCTATCGAAGGCAATTTAACGACGTTTTTACGTGACATCTACACGTAAGGACAGAATAAAGGACTCTTTTTACCCTAAAAAATTATAAAACTGATTTTAAATGGATGACTCTGAAGAAACTTTTTTCGTGGCTTCTGTGCGTACGTACGTAACGTATGTATGTATCTCGCATAACTCAAAAACGAGTAGCCTCATAACTTTGAACTTTTGTATATAGGACTGTTATAACATGTAAATGTGAACCTCCTATTTTGGTTGCAATCGGCCGCACCAAAAGTCTACAAATATAGGCATGTATATATCCACTCTGTAACTCGGCTCAGTAAGCTCAGTTTCGTTAATCTTATATGTTAGTAAATTCCGCATTTTTTGCTTTAAAACTGATTGAATTATTTTGTTCTTAGCTTCTGGTTAAGGATAAGTAAATCTGAAGGTCTTAAGTAAATCTGCATGCAATATTTGTAGAATTATCAACAATTTAAGAGTTATTTAAGTACGGCTAAGCCTAATTATTTTTTCCCATCGCAGCCATATTTGTTTACATTTGAAACTTAGGAAAATAGTGGATTTGTTGCCAATCTAGAGAAACTAAGCTTCACAACAACAAAGATAACGCCTTCTTTTATTATTGCAAATTAAATCATGCTTAACCCATTCTGAAATTTATTCAAGGAAATAAGTGTTTAAGATTTACTTCGTAGTCTTTAATATAGATATTTTGAGTTTTTATGTACTTTTGCCTTGTCGCGAAGCGAGAGCTGAATTAATTGAATGAGAAATACTGAATCGTCTGTTAAAAGTTGTTTCTTTTTATTTATTTATTTGTTTAATTTCTTTTATATATCGTTTTAGATTATAGTATTTGATAGAACATGTGGCAACGATTAGATAATTTTTCAGGTGATGCAATTTTTGTGCATTCTGTGAGATTTCATGCTGTTAAGTAAACCCTAGCACCAGAGTGTCAAAAAAAATGCGTATAATTTAACATACCGTACAAGGAAGTCATGTGGTGTACACATCAGATTTTTTTAATCAAAGTGCATGTTGTAAAAGAAGGATAAAATTAAGCAACTTTTTTGTGAAGATAAAAAGCTTATCTATAAACAGAAATAATGCACTTCGATATGCCTGGGATTTCTCTATCAAGCCTCCAGTTCAGTCACATTTAAGTATTATTTTTAATAGAGTTTGAAATTGATTAAGTAGCGGACAAGCCAAAATATCTAGCGATTACCGATTATTCTCATCAGGAGACTGAGTGGTGTAAACAGAGTTCCAGACACGGGTGACCAGGACACTCGGGCACAGGGGCCCGACCTCTGGTTGAAACTGATTATAAAATTTATACTTATTCACGCTCCAAGTGATTTATGTATAATATATTTCAAAATTATTTCTCTTCTTTGATAGTTCACTAGCATGGTAAAAGTTCAGATGTTCGAGAGATACACGCAGGTTCTTTATAAAAACCCGCTGAAAGCAACGGTTCCCGTCCAATTACCAACGTCAAGCAGCTTCGGGTGCGGTCAGTGTTTGGGAGGTTGACCAATGTTTTTATTATTATTTCACATACAATAGTAAATATTAGAACATATAAACATTTATTCTTTAAAATTAGGATACGTGTGAAATAAACTTCACGATGACCTAAAAGACAGGTCCTGAATTCGTAAAAAATTATTTTTGTATAGCTTTCCCAACAGAGTTGTTCCATTCTCAGACGGATTCAGAGAACTTATAAGGCATTTCTCCCGCCTTCTTAGCATGCCTTCGTGGTGTAATGGTCAGCACGCTCGGCGCGTATTCGAGAGGTCTGTGGTCCGAGTCCCGGCGAGGGCATTGTTCGTTTTTCATTTCTCTTGCTTTCAAAAAATACCTAATGTTTCTACAAACTGTTTCACTTTACTGAGCGAGAGAACATTGCTTGGTCAAAACAACAGGGGCAATCTTTTAGAAATCACCCACTGACACTTGTGCCAAGAAATTTCTATTCCCGTTTTAGGGCAGGAAGGAATGTTTATCCATGTTTAAAGTGCTAGTTTTTAATTTTTATCATTTCTCAACTTCATGAAAATTTTTTGCTCTAGAATTTTATTGTTAGTTCTATGCAGAAAGGATGTTTTAGGAAATCTCAAAACTACGTTTGAAAAATACGATTCGAAGAGATTAACGGCTCGATCGAGTCGATTTTCTCGATTCCATGTTCGTTCGTTTCTTGCCGAACCTTCACTCCATCCTAGAAGATAGATCTTGATTTCCTTCCAGTCGAAATCTTACTTTTATGTTTATTCTTAACGAGTGGTGAATTGTAAAAAGTAACCGTTTCAGTTCAGTGAGCGAATGATTCTGATTTGTATTCATTAGACCTCTAGTTCCCAAGGTGAATCCTTATTGACTGTAAGACATCAATTGTCGAGTCGCTTCACGTGATTCCAACCACATATTCGAATATTTTAAGTCGAGTTTCTTGTGACTAACGATACATGAAAACGCTTTTTATTGATCACTGGCTGATATTAAACTGTGCAGATATATTTGTGAAAAAGTCCGTTTGAAAGCTGCGAAATGTTGAAGGCAACGATGACAGTGTATCTTTTCAAATTTTTTCGAAAGACATTGTTATTTTCGATAGTTTATAAGGTATATCTCCCACCTTCTAAGTGTGCCTTCGTGGTGTAATGGTCAGCACACTGAGCCGGTATTTCAGAGGTCCGTGGTTCGATTCCCGGCGAAGGCGATGCACATTTTTCACCGTTCCTGCTTCCAAAAAAACCTAATGTCTCTACAGTGGCGCCCGAACTAAAAGGGTTGTGGATGATGACTCTCCACACCCAGGATTTGGCGACTAGGTCCCCTAAAACCCTAGTCGCCCTTTAAAAAGGGGAGTATATAAGGTATATCTCCCACATTCTTAGCGTGCCTTCGTGGTGTAGTGGTCAGCACACTGAGCCGGTATTTCAGAGGTCCGTGGTTCGATTCCCGGTGAAGGCCTTGCATATTTTTCATGACTCCTGCTTCGAAATAAACCTAATGTCTCTACAAGTTACAGAGAAGAAGAGAAATGTAAAGACCAATCAGTGATACGAATAGATAAGAAAAGTTGGCATCTATGCACGAGTAATACAGGATTTAGGCACAGAAGTTTGTTTTTAGAAATGAAAATTTGTAACCAAAATTGCATACAGAAAAAGGTTAGTTTCCTCTTTTCTGATAGAGAATAGAAAAATTGGTAATTCATAAATTTGTTTGTTTCCATTGAATACGTAACATCATTTTCCAATGCCTAACTATAGTTCTCAAGTACCGAATCTGAAATAGATATTAAACCTAGAAACTAATTTTTCAGCAAACACTGACAGGATTAAAAATCTTTATAATGGAAGTAAGATAACGCACGGCAAAGTATGAACTTCTGACAAAGACAAAAATATTGGTCAACTGAGGATTTCTTCCTCTTTCATTTATGTTGTTATCACTGCGAATTTGCCTCTTTTCTATTGTCAATAATTTGGGGTTACAAAATTCTCAATCCGCTTTTTTTTAATTCATCATTCCGAATACTAACAATAACAGTTAAAAAACAACTCTTACTAAATATGTCTTGCAGTTTCACTAAACCATAATGTACCTGCTATATCTCCCGTTCTACTGGACCGATTGTCGAAATTTAACTTGCATTTTCCATGTCTCGAAAGCGTGACTTAGGATATATATAAGATTCATTTATGGCATTGTTCCAACATAAGTATTCTAGCACACAATCGGACCTTTTCTGAAGTAACACACCAATATTTTTCCATATTCAACTCTACGACTCAAATTATGCCTAGATATTAATTTTTTTTTCAGGTTGCACCAATGATAATTCACTTGGTGGAATTCTTAATTTATAGTAACATGCTTACTTTCCTTCTTTTTCATTGATGCACGAGGGAAAAAAAGGAACATCGTTCATTCTTCCAAATAAATTTAACAAAGTGCTTAAACCATATTTTCGTTATTATCGCTTAGATTAAATATGCCAAATTTCAAAACGCTCCGAAATGTAAATTCACGTATATCAGGAAATTTGAAATAAAAAAGTATAATTTTTTGCAGGTATGCTTAGAAATACATCTACTTAAGATGATGGCAAAAATTTTGTAGGTTATAATGCAAAATTTTTTCGAAAAATTCATAAAAATATTTAAAAAATTTTGTAGATTATCATGCAAAATGTATTCGAAAAATTTATAAAAAATATTTAAAAATACAAATTTAAAAAACAAGTCATGGAAAATGTTCGAATTATATTTAGATTAAGCATAAATTTTAAATTCTGAAAAAAGGAAGGAAATAAGTTTAATAAGAGATATCAATAAATCTGTATCAATTTCAATTAATATAGGGGCGCTAAAATTTTGAGAGCTAATTTTTTTAAAAACTACTCGTGCGATTTTCACAAAACTTGGCAGTTTGGCATAATTGGAGTCGTAGACTCGAAATATGGACAAATATTGGCATCTCATTTCAGAAAAAGTCATATTTTATATCAAAATACCTGAGAACGCTGTATATAAATCTAATACATATCCTAAGTCGCGCTTTCAAGACATGAAAAATGCAAGCTGAATTTCGTCAATCGGCCCAGTAGAACGGAAGATATGGACCTATCCCCTTTTTTTCCCATGCAGTGTGCATAATGATAAAAAATAACACTTGGAAATCTAAAATTTAACATTTAAATCAACTCAGAATCTTAATTCAAATAAAACAGATAATATAACTCGAAGCTGGATTTCCTAATAAAAAAAAACTAAGCACGTGCTTAGTATTTAAGGAAAGGAGGAACCATGTAAATTTCCCTTTGGGGATAAAATTTCCCTTTTATCGTTCAATGTATGCTGCAGCTAAACCAAGCCAGGAGCGAAGAAATGAGAATAAAACTGTTATAAATATGAGCATATGTGTGTGGGGAGCGCACACCAAAATCGTTTGTGCAGCGGCGCGCAACATCAGGCCCGCCGGAGGATTTTCTGCGGCCCATCAGTGATCTTTTAGTAATGTAGCCTGCAACCAGAAAAAGGAATTGATTAAAACTACAAAACATGTTTCGTTAAGTACATTTTTGCTGTTTTAAACAGAATTTTTATTTGAAGGAAAAAATTTTCTTTGTTGCAAGGACAAAAAAAAAAAAAAAAAATTTTGTTAACGCTCTTACAAAATTTCAAAACATTTTCTCCGGTTTATTTGAGTTAGTAATTTTCTTTTTAAATTTTACAATTCTTTGGCAGTTTAATTGTGTAATTGCAGGGAAATTTTGCTGTTTTTACAAAAGTTGGACTGTTATGTGTTTGAAAGTAATATGCGATTTAATATAAACAAAACAAGTTGTACTGTCAAAAATAAAATAAAAAGAAAGAAAGGTTTTTTTAGCCGCCAGAAGAGCGATAAGAGAGCCGAAATGGTGCTACTTCGGAAATCGAAGTGGTTAGAATAGGATATTCTAAGGACACAGAATAGGATTTTCGAACCTCATTGTCTAAAACACGTTTTTTCTCTCTTCAATTTTCGTTTCAACATGATTCAAAAGCTTCTTCTCTTACTGAAGTTCTGAAATAAAATTATTTGATACGGTCTGATTACATATTTAAGATAAGATGGTAGAATTTTAACATTTTCAGTTTCTCCTTTACATTTTAAATTGTATGCTTGTTTACTATTAAAGGAATTTTCTTTTCTGTTTCTTAAATGACGTAAAAATTGCGAATCGTTCTTTGCAACTGTGTAAATATTAACATTTATACACACTTTTGCAAAAAAATCGAAGCACCAAGAAGGACTTTTGCGATCGTGACGAAATTTGGTATGGAAAAACATCTTGATCGTACATGCAAATGGTAAAAGTTTCAAGGCAAATGAACAGGAATTGAGATTATAGCGCGCATTTCTAGTGCGCAATTCGCAAAGTAACAGAGGCGGAAAATTTCTCTCTCTTTGTTGCTGCCGTTGTAGTTTTGTAAAGAAGCAACTAAAGATGCTATTACGACGAAGACCTTACAGACAACTAAACGACTTCGAACGTGCTCGCATTGTAGGGTTGCGTGAAGCTTGTTAGTCATACCGAACAACAGGTCGTCACCTGCAACGTAGAGACACTGGTGTACAAAAATGTTGGCAGCAATGGTTGCTACAAGGAAATTGTCCACGAAATGAAGGCTCTGGAAGGCCAAGGAGCACAAATGCGAGTCAAGATAGGATGATTGTTCACCAGGCCCGAACTGCTCCAAAGGTATCATTGTCGAATATTCAACGCATTACAGTCACGTTTATACCTCCCGTGGTACGTCCACCATCTCACGGCGTTCGTTTGAAGCGGGGTTATGCTCACAGGGCCTTTATGACATCTACTTTTGACCCCACAACATCGGCGGAATCGTCTGGAGTGGTGTCGCAGCCGATCATCATGGTTTTCATCAGACTGGCATCGTATAGTGTTCAGCAACGAATCGCGCTCCACTCTTGAAGCAGATGACTACCGTGTTCGTGTCTGGAGAGGACGGGGCCAGCGGTCCCAATCAGCCTTTGCTTAACAAAGGCAGACAACCGTAAACACTGGAGTGATGGTGTGGGGCGCTATTTCTTATGACAGCAGGTCATCTTAAATCCTCCTCCGCACGTCTTTAACAGCTCAAGGATATGTTGATACCACCCTGCGGCCAGTTGCATTACTCTTCATGGTACGTCATCCTGAGGCCATTTTCCAGCGAGATAATGCCACGCCACATACCGCTCGCATATCTCTAAACTGTCTCCGTGAGGTTGATACTCTTCCTTGGCCAGCAAGGTCGCCAGATCTTACCCCAATCGAGCATGTCTGGAACATGATAGGCCGCCAGATTCGGACAGCGCAAAATATGGCAGATCTGGAGCGACAACTGATGAATGCCTGGCAGAGTGTGTCGCAGAATGACATTACGAACCTCTACCACTCCTTTCCTCGACGAATAAATGCATTGTCCACAGGGGGGATATATGTATGCATAAAATATGTATGCATTGTCCCCAGGGGCGGTTAGACCAACTATTAATTTGAACACTCAACTGGTGTTTGTGAGCTGTGAACAGATACTATGACCTGGATTTTTTAATCATTTTATTATCCGTGTATGAGCTGTACACATGTTCAATTTCATCAAAAACAACCACTTCCTTCATGGTGTTTCGATTTTTTTGCAAAAGAGTGTATTACAAGTCAGAATCAAAAGACTACATCACTTTTCAAGATTTTGATTACTTTTATATGTACTCGTAGTTAATATGAAGTATTTATCTTTGGGTTAGTATTTTTTTAAACATGATAAGCAAGAGTTAGTTACTGACAAAATATTTATTCTGAAGTGCGGCCCTCACTAATTCGAAATGCGGCCCTTACCAATTTCAACATTTCTTAAATGGCCTTTCACAGATTTGAGTTATGCACCCCTGGCTTAGGGCTTCTAACTGTCTTAATCAGGCTCTGATACAGCTACCCAGTTTAATCCTACTTTGATTTAGCTCTTAATTAGGCTCTCATACATCTCTTAAAGTGGCTACTTAAAGCGCCTCTTATACAGCTGTAAAGTTTGATTCGGCTGTGATACAGATCTACTAGATGCACTAGATGGTCTAAAGTCCTAGGTTGAACGCTTAATTTAAAAATTTACTCTTTTTACCTGGGGAATTCAATTTTAATCATGGAATATTTTTGTGTGAGATATTTCGATTCGAATTTTTAAATAAAGAATATATTTTAGAACATGGAGCGAAATTTATAAAAATGACTATAAAAGTGCAAAGGAAAATGTTTGTAGAAGAGCAGTAATGTTTGAAAGCATGGTCACACGAACAGAATCTTTTTTATATGGGCAAATTTTATACATAGTAATAAATCAACAAAAATCAGTAAGTATACTTTTAGGATGACGGCCGCATTTCTTACACTCCTTGTTCTCTTCGCATATTTTGCATACATATTGGAGCTCTCCTTTATCCATATCTTCATATTTCCGGTTTGACTGAGAGTCTGGTTTCGGAGACATTTGGTTAGAAATTATTGTTACAAATAAAAATGTTTTAGCATACGAGAGAAGCTCGCGAACACGTTGATGAAATCAATGACAACAGTTCAGAGATTATTCGTAAATTTTTCCATCAACTGTGATTATAAGGATACGTGCAACTTAAGAATACGAATAGTAAAATCATAAAAACAAATTTTGATAATGTTACGTCAAGAACTCCTCCCCCCCTTTTCATTAAAAAAAAGTTCGTAAAATAGCTTTTTATGGAAATGATTCATGCTTTGTTAGCTAAATAAAATCTGGCAACAAGTTTGAACACGGAAACAAGATTCGTGTGTGGTATTTACATACTTTTATTATAACTGGCGCACTGTATAAACTTTTTTTTAACGCTAAAGTTGCCGTTAAGATAACATTATTGTACATCTTTTTGATATGGTTCATTTCCACTGATTCTATATCAAAATTTGAATTATGTGGTCAATCGCCGCACCTGATACGCCCAAGTTAATATTTATACTCTGTTACTCGTTCAGCTTGTTGCCGAAAGGTGATTTGGAGTGCATACATTTTAACAATATTTGATGACTGATTTATGCTTTGAAGGACATAAGGATAAAGTACTTATTTTAAATACATTTATGCGTAGCATATATAAAGAAAATTTGAATTATAGTTTTGATAAAAGAGTAGTGTTTTGTACTGTGACAGCTGAAAATTTAATATTGTTATATACATAACCAAGTAAGTATTGATTTTAAAAAACTTTTATCAAATCTGAACATGAATACTAATGTACTAGAGTTAAATCATATGCACTTTAGGCTAATATTAATTGTACAACTGGTCAAAATTATTTTTAATACAATGTCACTATTATTTTTGAGTTCTTGCAACCTTTTTAAATTAGCCATGAAGTTTTGAAAGAAACCACTAGAAGTTTTCTCAAGCTGCTCACGTTAAGTTTTGTTTCCAATATAGTAGTGTGTAGTATAATTATAAGGTTTATTTAAATAATGTTGTTGGTTTAATTTCCATTGAAAAAGAAAATCTGTTATTCAAACAAGATTCTGCATGAATTATGAAGATTTGAAATTAAAAATTACAGCTGATCGTAGCTGCGATATTTGATCATTTGTAAATTTTAGCTGCTATATTTTATCATCAGTACCAATTTTATATTTGATCATAATGTTAAATTGTGCTGTTTGATTGCATAAACAAACCTCAGAATTTTATTTTCTAATATGGTCACTCTGATAGCCCTTTTGTTGAACTATCATATTACATCTTGATTTCCAAGATAAAAGTCCTTTCCTTAAAACATCAAGGTTGATTTTACCCCACTCCTCCTCCACAATCTTCCATTCAATGTTTTGGGATTCTGTTTATGAAGAGCTCTTTTTAAGTGTCCATATGCAGAGTAATCCATAGGAGACGCATGAGGGGAGACGTGGGATGCATTTAAAGGGAATAGGGCTCTAGTGTAGAATTGGGTGCCCCTCGTTTTTTGGCGAAAAATTTTGTTCAGTTTTGGCGATGAAACCCCATTTCTGTTTACCATGAGAGTTTTAACATGGTTTTAGCTTCTTGATTTATTTAATTGAAAATAAATCGATGTGCACATGGACAAAGTCAAAATGTGCAATGACTAGTTTGTGCAATTCTCTGATTTTTTTTTAAGTGAAAATAGGCCGATGTGTACATGGACACGGAGTTTGTGAAATTCTTTGACTTCTTGTTTTGGTTTTTTGTAGCGGCCATCTTGAAATTGTGTCCTATTGGCGCCGATCTTGGCATCAAAACAGAATCGCCAAAAAACAAGGGGCACCCAATTGTAAACTTTTACCGGGAATAGCTTCAATTCCACATTTTTTCAAAAATTAGAGCAGTAGATTTAGAGGTATGGTTTGGAGTCTTATTCTGATGGAACTTAACACAGTGAATATTGTTTGGATAAAGAGATGGAATTTCTTCTTTAAAAATAGGTGTTAAAACTAATTCTAAGAGTAATCGGAATTAATTTTGATATTTTTTTCTATTTAATTCAAGTTTTCCAGTATAAGAGAATCCGCTAATAATCATAAAATCTTTAGAGAAAGTTTCCTTGTTTTCTCTGAACTAACATACTATTTCTTTTTCTCCTCTTTTTGCAGTAAATCGATCTTTTTCTATTGCAGTCAGATAAGCATATCCAAGCCTCATCAGTTGTAATTATATATTTCCTTTTTTTACCTGTCAAATAATTTTCAGAGAGCAATCTGCACGTAGTTTTATGCCGAGAAACATGTTTCGACGTTAGGCAATGAATATCATGTTTTTTTGTTTTGATTAGCTTTAAATCAGATTTTATAATTTTGTTCACAGTTCCTACAGAGATATTTAAAGATTTTTCAATAGCTCTTTGGGGGGTGGGGCTGAATTTTCCTTTAAAAGATGAGATGCGACGTTAGGTTTAATAAGAGCTGTATGTACCTTTGTAGGGTACGCATTTTTTGCCTTTTCTCTGATCAGATGTAAACTTTGATGTTTCTTTCCTTTCATAGTAATTATGTCACTTATTTTACTTGTAGAAATATTAAAACCATGCTTTTTACATCTTTTTTTAATAATTGAATAAGAGCGTTTCTCTTCGGACAACGCAAAAATAAAGTCTTTGATCCATTGTTTATTTTTCAGTGAAATTTTGAAGAAAAGAATATTTTTAATGCTGCAGACGATATATAAACTTTATCCCAATTTAAGCAGTCACGTGTGTATTTTAAAACTAATATTTAAATTCATGGAGAAAATCAAAATCTTTGTAAAAGTGTATGATAATTTTATTATATTTATTGATCAAAATCTTTGTAAAAATGTATGATAATTTTATTGTATTTATTGAAAACTTTTCAAGTAAGTGTAGTTACTTCAGACATAGCAATATTTCCCTTCTAGTCTGTTAGAGGTTTTGGATTGATTAACTTTTACCAGAACAGGAAAAACCCCTATAAATATAGACATAAAATGAATGGTAAAATGAAGTTATGTATGTAAGCAAAATGTCTTTAATAAACAATAAGGTTTTAAGAGACAACAGTTTAGATTAAACAAAGAAACTAAAAAGTTGTTCAGACCTGAATGATAAGGAAAAGTTAGGTATAATGCGTCACAACTTTTGCATTGTATTGCATCTCCTGTAAGATATTTAATTCACTTTCAAGACTTCAAAATTCTTTTTAAGTGAATCAGGCTTGCATTCTATTTCATTCAGAATGATTTTAGGATGCGAGGAGAAGTATGCAGGATTTACGTTTTGCCGATTTTGCTTTCTTAGAATTCGTTCCTTAAAAACTATTTCCATTTGGCATGTTTAATTTTGAAAGATATTTTAAAATAATCATAGAACATAAAATCAATTAAGGCGAACCTAAAATTTACCATTGAAACTGGAATGTAATGAGTTAAAAATTCTTTAGCATTTAAACATTATTACGGTGATAACCAAAGATGTGTTTACATCTGCAGTTGTCGATTTCAAAGTGAAAAATGATTGGCTGAGGTTTTCGATCAAACTTTTATCCAACTTAAGAATATTTCTTCTATTAATATCCTGTTAACATTGAAAGGATTGAAGCCGATGATAGCTTGATAAAATTAATTTTCCCAAAAGAAACAATTTACAATTCTTGAAATTTTCACAAAAGTACTCATACAGCTCTTCTCAATATGAGAGAACACAAACAGTACCTACCACTTCAAAGTACTAAGAATGTTAAGCAATGCAAAGTGGCAAAGCGCATCTCAAGAATGAAACTTGCTCAAAGATCTCTTAGTACTCTGAACTAACAACATTGAGGACATCTCTCATCTTGTATGTCTCTCATCTTGTAAGTTTTTTCCCCGTCTGCTGAGAAATTTCCAGTACCTTTGATGTCTCAAAATTGTTGGAAGGCATGTATGGTTACATATACAGTTATGCATAGGGATCAGACCAGTTACAGTTATATGCTGGTTGGACCAAAATGTTGGCAAATGGTGAACAAGTTTGGCAAAAAAAAATTAGTCGCTAAAACCATCACCACCCTGGTGCTTTCTTTCAAATTTGGCAAGATAGCTGTTCACCTAATTGTTAAATGGATCAGATCCCGTAATCTTATTTTTTTTGGGTAGAGCTTTTCTCTCTTGAGGCGTTTTATATTACATTATATATACACTGGCCAATAAATTAGAAACCTTTGGAAATTTTCATTTGAATGCATGCTAGGGATGAAGTATGCAAATTTTTAGTCCAAAGGTGCAATTTGCCCATAATGACTATTTATTTCGTTTTGGCATTTTGTATGATTCACTAAAAGTTGTTTCATTTTTCAGATTGTTGCCACCAAATGTTATCACCTTGTATTATATTTAAAGAAATTAAATAATGAAGAATCTGCATAAATGTATCTATGTTCCTCACATTGTGATAAAACAACGGTATCTAGAGCCATCAAATTTTGAATATTGAACATTTCCACCCGAATATGGGCTTCTGGAAGCCCAAATTTGGAATTTGTCGTGTTATCGATTTCATGTTTTGTAAAATTTAGTGAATTTTTAATTAACAAACTGAAGGATTTCAAAGTGAGCAAGAGCAACGTTGTACAGAAAAAACATTTTTATCTCTAGCGTGTGAGACTATGTGTTCAAAATTCTAAAGATACGCTCATTTAAAAATTATTTTGCGATATTGCTCTTGAACTGAATTTTATTGTTTAAGTGCAAAGAACATGATATTGAATAAATAAAGGTAACACATAAAATGTTAAAAAAAGCCACCCCTTTGGACATAATTTAAAATCTGAAACCTTTCAGATTTTTCTTTTTTTGTATTTTATGATGTGAGTTCAGATCAGAAGGAGTTCGACGATCAAGGCAACTCAGCCATTAGTTTTTGAATTGTGACAGGTTTTTTTTTCGTAAAACATGTCACAATCTGGGTTAGATCTATCATGTTAAACAGAAAAAAATCACCACTCTCTTAACATACAGACACGAACAAATAACTAAAAATACACAAAGCAATAAATAACCAAAAGTACATATTTCCTATCATAAAAACATTAAGCAAATTTTTTAGCAAAAATTAACACACAGACACCAATAAATAAATAAAATGTTAATTTTTTAATATACCTTTTCTTCACGTGCATACGTTAATGTCTTCCATAGCATCTTGTCCACATAAGCAACTCAATTAAATATCTGGTCGTTTCGGCTCATTGGCTGTTCATGGCGGATAAATATATATAATAGCGTCCAAGAAAGTCATAAGTATGTTTTTCCCCCCCTGCTCCTTGCATCACACATATTCGGCCAAATAATAGTGCAAGCCATCCATTGTTTTCCTCCTGGCTAAACCATGTTTAATTGCACTCCATGTACCTGCTATTTTATGCATTTCTTCCAGCAGTAAAAAATTATAGTTGTATCTGGAATAATATGCTCATTTAAACACTAAGTAAATTTTCAGATGACCTTTCAGGCACCACTTTCATAAAACATTACGCACATGCAACCAAACACAGCAATTGAAAATCTCCGGACCATACAAAAAGGTTGCTATTACAAAAAATAGCCAAAATCTCAACTTATCACAACACATTTGGCAATATTCGCATAATTTTCCCAATACTAGTTTCGGTAACATTATCAGTATTAGGGTTATCAAGAAACCCATTTCACGTAGCAAGCTTCCAGATTTTACGAACAACAAATACCAGTTGGCGATTTTTTCAGACAGAAACCGAGCAGAACCGTACAGTAAATACTAGCCAAGGGCTTATTGTTGGTGCCTGTTTAGCAGTGGCCTTGATTTTGAAACCAGCAAGTCTCACTAAGTTCTCAAAAGCAGCCATATGAAGGGTTTTAAAAAATTGGAATCGGAACCCACCATCCTTGTAGAAGACGTAATTGCGGTTTGAGCACAGTTTTCTAACAGAGGGATCGGCAGTGTCCTCCGGCAAATTGTATGGCAGAACAAGAACTGTACTGTGCTTCAGCTGACACAGATCGTCGATCAAGGCTCTTCCTGACAGATTTCAACTTGAACCAAGCACAGAAAATTGCAGAAGATAGAAATGCATAGTCAGGTGTCTGTGAGAAAACCACTCATTTCTGCCTATCATGAAAGAATTCATTTGCAGTGGTGTTGGGAAAGAAGACATTTGACATCTGAGAAACAGAAACGGGTAATGTGGTTGGATGAATCATGCTACACCTTATTTTACACTGATGGAAGACATCATTGGCAAGGACCCCATGGAGCTATGAATCCATCTTGCCTTATTTGCACTGTGCAAGGGTCTGGTGGGAATATCATGATATGGGGTGATGGGAATATCATGATATGGGGCATGTCCTGCTGGCATGGAAGTGGTGTCTTGGTGTTCCTCGAGGGTCAGCAAACAGCCATGAGATACCTAGATATACTGGCAGATCAAGTGCACCCTGCAATATTTCATTTTTACCCTGATGGCGATGGATACTTCATGGATGATAATAACTATACATCATGCCAGAAGTGTTCAAAATTGGTTCGGTGAACATCAGTCTGACTTCCAACACCTTCTTTGGCCACCGCATAGCCTGTATCTTAACAACCCCCTAGAAAATATGTGGGATATGGTGGAAAGATGCATCCATTAGCACTCTTCTCTTCCATCTAATTTACAAAATCTAAAAAGCTGCATAGCCAATGCATGGTATTCTCTGGACGTAAATGCACTCCAGAAGCATGTAGACTCGATACCCAAGTGAATCGGAACAGTTATCCATGCAAAAGGTTGTCCAATAAAATATTGATTGCTGGTTTCTAATTCATTCATCAATGTGTGTCTAAGAGATACTATTATTTTACATATGATTTCACTAAAATTATTTACGTATATGGAAAATTCATAGCAATAGTGTTTCATCAACATGGACATGTTTTATTTAGTGCCAAAATGAAATTAAAAATTCCTTCACATAGTTTACTATGAAAAAATGAGCTGCGTATACGTGAAATATTAAAGCATGTGCTAAGGCAAGATGCTGTTCTCAGAACCTTTTTCTCCTATTTTTCCAATAAATAAATAAATAAAAAAATACTGCTCATTCAGAAGTTTAGATTTTGTACTTTGCCAGGTTTTTTGGATACCACGAAAATAAATATATGGAATTAATACAGTTAATTCTATATTAAGCAGAATAATACCAGCGAAGAGTCCATGGCTAATGCAGAATTGCAATTAATCTTGGAGCATTGAAAGTACCAGAAAGTACGTTTTCTTTTTTTTTTTCAATGGCGGGCTCTAGTTCTTTTTTAGTGTTGGTCACTGCTAAGGACAGAAGTTGTGGTCAGTTTATTGTGGAGGCACCTAATAGGTGGGCCACTGTTGCGTTCTATAAAGGGAAGGATAAATTACATTCATGCCTTCTCCGAACCCGGGTCCTTCGGTACAGCGGTCCGAGTCATTAACCACTTTCCTTTTGATCAGCAAGAAAAGTACTAAAGTACATGGTTAAAAATAGCTTCAAAATATATCTACTGTTATTTCATGCATATTTTCCTTTTCTTTTCACATTTTTCGTGGATAGTTTTGTTTAACACTTTTGGTTTTTATGGTGATTTTTCATCAGTTCTGCAATAAATAAATTTATTTTCTTTTAGACAGGGCTTGGTGAATCAGAATTTGATATAATAAAGTATTATAAGTTCTAAAATGACGCAGTTACTGTCTCTTTAATTTAAGATTGCTATAAAGGATTGGGGGAAAAGAAAAAATCCTTACCTAGGATTTCTGCCATCTAATTACAGGGTTCGTACGGTCCTTAAGAGTCCTTAAAAGTCCTTAGGTTTTTTGGAATCGATTTTTGGTCCTTAAAAGTCCTTAATTTCGGCCAAAATCGGCAGAAGGTCCTTAATTTTAATCATCTGAAATTTCTATCTGTTTTTACGACTGCCAGTTTGAGTGTGAATCAGCATTTTGGAGGAATATTTTTGGCGATTCACTGACATATATGATTATCTTTTGAATGGGTGAATGGGTTCATGTGTTATAACTTGTTCTTAGTAGTGGGATATTCGAGTTTCGAAGCAAGAAGTGAAACATAAGCATTTCGAAATTCATTTTTTTTTCTAATGAAGATCTCTTAAACAACTTTTTGCTTTTGGTGATGTGAATTTTTTTATTTAACAGTTCTAAATTTGGCGACATATCAACATTTTGGCGATTTTAAGATCAGTTTTTATAGAAAATTTTTAATTCCGAGATCTGAAAATTTTGCGACGATTTTTTTAGTACATTGTAACAGTAATAAATTCCATTAAAATAATGGTAATATATCGAAATTATATTT
>KK113216.1:53897-87322 GCA_000611955.2 Stegodyphus mimosarum
GATACTTGTAAGACACTTTGCTGTATGTATTTAATTAGATAATCAACAGTTATGGCATATAAAAAAAACTTAAATAAATATTAAACGTAGCATCCGATAATGGCATTTAAAGTTGTCCCTTTTTTTGTGAACTCAGCATGTCATAAATTAGCTTAAATGCAAACTTTATGTGGTTTTGCTTGGTTCCACTCTGTCTTTTACTATGTATTTTGCCGAACCTTGCAATGTTTCATTGTTTTTAATATATGCACCACTATATCCAACCCTGTAATTTTTAAAATACTCTGATGCTTGCCGTTCTGTAGAAGGCGGGCACCATATTTTAATTAATTTTTCAAAGAGAAAGAGGAAAACAGAGAATTAGCAATTAACTTATCTTTGCAAAAACTAAACTGGCTGGCTGAAGATCATGGTTATATAAAATGAAGATTAAAGATAATTGCTCAAGGTATTATGTATGTTTCCTGAGGTCGCACTTATGCATTTATGATATTAAATCACAATGTTTGGTGGCAGTTTTTGTTTATGAAGAATGATCGACTGAAAAATGTATAAGTATGATTGTTTTTCAGGTGAGATTTACGTATCAAGGTTAATTTTTGGTTTTTTAAGCGCAGTACAATACCCGATTGGTTATATATTGCAATTAATTAAAAATGGATTTTTGTTTAACATATAATGTTCCATCATTTTTATTTGAATTAAATAATGTTAATTAAAATATTTTGTATTTGCATATATTAAATGTTTTCACTACATGTTACAGTTGCCTCCTTTTTATATGAAATAAAAAAATGTAAAAGAGAAAACAAAAATCCTCTCAGTTGGAAATTTAATACTCATTAGATGGTATTCATTTTGTTGTGAATGTTCGTAGCAATAATATTGTCATTTCTTAGTGATTTTTCCACTGATTTTCTGTGTGTTTTATTCTTTTGTGACCTGTAGTTGTGTAACTAATAAGTGTTCATTAATAAATATACTAAAGAAATAATAAATTCTATAAAATCACAACCTCTTAAAAGCAGATTCTATAAATTAATGTATAAAGAATGTGGTAAATCACATGAGTCCTTGCAGCAAATTCTTGTTTTGAGGGAAAGCATTGATATAATGATGAAATTGCATGCACAGGTAGTAGCAGTTTTAATGGACCTTTACACTCTGTTGGCAGTGGTTTAAAATAGAAAAGACTGAATGTGTAAAATGGCATATTGGGCAAAATTTGTTACAAAATGAACGAAATGAATCTATCATCGTAAGGGGAAAATGTCAGTTTTTGATGCAAACATCAAGTGTCTTCTTTTAAGAGAAAACTATTGATTGGAGTTATGAAAAAGAAAGATAGTGATTGCATTCCTCATACAATAATCTTCTTGGAAGAAAATAACTTCAGGTATCGGGAAAAATTGAGAAAAATATTCAGGTGCATATCAAAGCTTTGAAGGACTCATTTGAAATATGCTTTTTATCAGTTCAAGAGAAGGTGCTTGAATGACTTTGAATGGCCATTGGATGTGTTCAGCATAAAAAAAAAGCTAGCTTCAATTCAATGGAATACAAGGTGGTCATAGATTTTTTTCATATCTCGCAGCAAACTGAAAAGCAATTCTCGTAGCCATAGTTTACTAGTGTGTTGAATGAGATGGATTCAGAATCTGATCAGAGAAAGGAAGATTAGTGCTCCAGTTTTTTCAGCTACACATCTTTGTAGAGTAGGATTCTGTGCTTGTACAGGTACTAAAACAATGTACAAAATCTGTGTCAGTCCAGAACAAGGCATTCTGCATACAGTTATCAATAACTGAACTTCATGTAAGAAAACTGTGCTCAGAAATGCCAACAGAAACATGTCATTAAATGTTTTATGTTATTTTTATGCTGTGTAATTAAGTAAACACTAAAATTAAAGGTAAAAGGTAAAATTATGCTGTGTCTTTGGGTGCTATATTCACATTTGTTTTTTGTGTTGTCCCAGTGGCCATTACCTGCTCTAAAAATAACATAGTCATTATAGTATAATTTGAAGAAACCAAATTTTTTGCTACTCTGACAATTAGTGCACAAAGTACATTTTGAAATCTAAATTACTACACACACATGAAGTAACATTAGAAATTAAATTACTAACTGATGAATAAGCATGTCACAGCACGATATATGTCCCAAAATGGAACTGTATTTCAAAAAATAAAAGTGTTTTTTATTGAAAGTGAATCTTATAGGGTTAAAGAGCCTCATGCAACTCACAGGCAGCAGTTGAGGTATCTGAGAGCTGCAGTTTGCATATGCCTGGTATATAGCATACCTTTCTTATTCCTAACAAAATTTTTTTTAACATTTTGATTTGTAAATTAATTTTTAAATGAAATACTTGCATTACACCTTATTTAAAAGTAAATGGCAATATAATAATAAGTTCTGTGTACTAAGAGAATATTTTAATAATTAGGACATAACATATGTTACATAATTCAATAGCACTTTTGCAATGCTAAGAAGAGTTATCGAGTCAGTGTTGAAATATTTGTTTAACTGCATTTTATTCTATGTAGATAAGTTATTTGATTTTTTGTTCCCCTTACAGATTGCTTGCATTCAGCTGATAAATGCGTTAGTTACTTCACCTGATGATTTGGACTTCCGTTTACACCTAAGAAATGAATTTATGAGAACAGGACTAATTGATGTTTTAGAGGTAAAATTAAGATATACATATATGTATGTATGCAGGTCATGTTAAAATATATTATGTATTTATTTTCTATATCAATTCTGTAGAATTTGCAAGCAGAAGGAAACCAAACTGCTGAATTAAGTATTCAGTTGAAAATTTTTCATGACCACAAAGATGAAGATTTTGATGAATTTTCACAGCGTTATGAAAATATGCGTTTAGAATTTGAGTATCCTTTTCCATGATTTTTCTTTTTATTGCTTATTAAAATGGCATTAAATTATTTGTAGATGTATTTCGTTTGTATTAATTGCACTAAGCAAGTTTATTATAAAATTCAAACAAAGCAAAATGAATAAACACCCACTTAAAAAAAAAAAAAAATTGTCGCATCATGTTTTTTGTAATTTCTTTAAAAGTATATTTTTTATGATTGAATGTTTCTGTAATGTGAGAAAGTAAAAAATATATCAGGGTTGCCACGCTACTGGGAAAACTGGAAAAAGTCAGGGAGTTCGAAAATTGACCAAAAATGTCAAAGAATTCAAAGTCAGGTATTTTCATACAGCGATCCCCCCAAAAAGCGAGTTTTGTGTTAACGTTGGAAGCGATCACTTTCTCGGTGCGTCTTAGCGTCACTTGGGCAGCTGGCATAGAGCCAATTCTTGCAGCTCCAAACAGATTGTCTTTTAGAAAGGCAAAGCAAGTTTCCAGTAACTTTGGTTCTCAGTAACCTCAAGAATTGAAAGACTCACATGCACATGCGCAGTGCATGTTGTACTAAAGAAAATACGTATTCTTGTATCAAACAAAATCGGTTTAATCTTAGCATAGCAGTACCATAGAGGTTAGAATAGCTTCCGTGTACGGTACACACGGGATTTGGGCGACATGATGATGAGCAGTGAACAGGCCATTTTGGTGTTGCCGCCAATTTTCAAAATCGTGCCAAGGCCGTAACGTATACTAGTATTTTACCACAAAATCTTTTAAATACTTTTTTTTCTTTTTAAGAAATGCCTTATTTGTCATTTTGCAGTAAAAAAAAAAAAAAAAAAAATAGTAATCAGCCATCTAAGCTAACCATTTAGTATAACTATATTCGCCAAAATATTGTTGATTATTGTAATTCAGTTTTTTTTAATTATTTTAATGTTATTTATATCATTTAATGTTGCTTCTTCCTCTTAAATTTATTTATTATTAGTAAATAATACTCTCAAATTTCAGGAAATTTTTTCTGGCTTAATCCTGAAACTTAATTCTAGCAGTATGATGACATAACATCACAAAATTCAATGCACATATTTTTTGCTTATGTATTCAGCTGAATAAATATGAAATACCTAAATTTATTTAAAAATATCATTAAATAGATTTCTTTTTTTCGTTTAGCTGCAAAATGTCAAAAAAAAAAAAATGTCAGGAAAAAAAAAAAAAACTAGCACATTTTGCAAATTCTAATCTCAATTTTTCAGTGGAGAAAACAACTCCTATTATAGTTATAATAGTAGTCTTTGGGGATAATATATAAGTCATATGTAATTGGCAAATTTTTGTGTTTTCAAGTGGTACTATAATTAATTTACGTCTTGGCATTATGCAGATAGACTGGAATTTTCTTAAAACACACCTGGAAAAGTCAGAGAATTTCATTCTCCTGTTTGAGTGGCAACCCTATTGTGTTCATTAAATTACACTTCATTATTATTACAATTTTCATTTTAAATATTCTCAGAAAAAATATTGTAAAACTGTAAAAAGATGATCATTAAATTACGAATGGAAACCATCTTCAAGTGATGCAGTCTTAAAGTCTGAATACAGATCATTTAAAGTTTGCTCGTGATAAGAAGAGCTCTGAGTAAAACTATGTCTTAACATAGTTTCTCGTTTTACCTATGTTTTGTCATACAAATGTTAGCAATTCATGATCGCTCATAATTCTGTCATCATGACAAGAGCTCTGAATATTCCACATTTTAAGGGGCTTTCTTAATAAATAAATGAATATCTGAAAGCTTTCAGATTTTATGTTATGCTCAAAGGGGCATTTTTATTAACATTTTGTGTGTTACCTTAATTTTTTTAAATATCATGTTCTTCACACTTAAACCATAAAATTCAACAGCAATATCACAAAATATTTAAAAAGGGCATATCTTTAGAATTTTCAATACACAGTGTCATGTACTGCAGATGTTTTTGTTTCAAAAATTTGTTAAAGTTTTACAAAATATGACATGGAAATTTCCATATTTCGATTCTATGACTCAAATTATGTCTAACTATTAAATTTTGTAAAATTTGGTGCAAAATTTACGGAGAAATTCAAAAATTTATCTTGGCACTTTTTTTCTGTTTGAGCCCAGAATATTCACTGGGTGAACTTCTTAATATATGGCAACCTATTTTCCTGTCCCATCTGTTATGGATGAGTGGAAAAAAGTCACATCATTCTTACCTTTTTACATTGTGGATGAGTGTAAAAAAAGTCACATCGTTCTTATTTTCAAAGAATTTTAACAAAGTGCGTAAAACACATTTCCGCTATTATCACTTTCAACAAATATGCCAAATTTCAAAATGCGCCAATATGTAAATTCACGTATATCTTCGGAAATTTTGAATAAAAAGCTCTAATTTTTTTGCAGGTATGCTTAAAAATGCACCTAATTAAAGATGATTGTAAAAATTTTATAGGTTTTAATTCAAAAGTTTTTTGAAAATTGTATAAAAATTATTTAAAAATACAAATTTTAAAAATAATTCATGAAAAATGGGTAAATTTTATTTGGAATGAACGTAAATTTCGAACTATGTAGGAAGGAATAAGTAACATAAAAAAAGAGATATTAATAAATACATACTAAATTGAATTAACATTGAGGAGCTAATATTTTAAAAACTACTCACACGACTTTTACAAAACTTGGCAGTTTGGCATAATTTGAATCGTAGAATCGAAATATTGAAAAAAAATGGCATGTCATTTCAGGAAAAGTCTGATTTTGTGTTAAAATATCTATATTAGATCAATGCTATATATAAATCTGAAACATATCCTAAGTTGCGCTTTTGAGACATGGAAAATGCAATTTGAATTTTGTCAATCGGGCCATTAGAACTGGAGATATAGAACTGTCCTTTTTTTTTTTTATTATTCAGTGTTCATGAAAAGTAAACATGAACTTGGCATTAATTCTGGGGCCAGCTTGTCATTTAAAAACAGAGTGCATAGTTACAAAGTAGTAGTGATTGAATACTTGCCTTACAATGCCTTAGGCAGTTTAATAATTCAAATAACATATCCATTGTTTAGAATTTTGTTTAGTTTTCTTGCCTATTCCTAAAAGGTATGCTATAACCGCTTGCAAAAGAATTACTTTCTAGGACCTTCTTAATTGGATGAAATGTATAAGCCCAAAAGTTACGTGTGGGTTTTCTTTACAAACCGCATTAGGGATATGAAGTTGAAATCTATTAAAGATAGGTCTTATATACAATTAATTTTAAAAGAGTAGATTGATGAACATCTGTTTAATGATGGTTAAGTAGAAATTTATGAAAATTGATGCTTACTAAGAAAGCCAAATGTTCTGCAAATGTTTATTGCAGAAAATCTTTGACTTGGATAATTCTTGCTGTCTTACAGATTAACTGTAGGACATGTTTCCGATTCATTACTTTGTTAGAATTTGTAAACATTGATGGAAATGCAATAACCCAGACTCTAAAATAGTAGAAGGCTAAAATAATGCTCTTTATCAGTGCATTTAGTATATTGATGCATCTTGTTCCAGATATTTTTATTCCAATGAACTGAAAAGGCTTTTTTTAGTAAAGGGCAAAAGCAAAGTTGATGTTCGTTTAATAAGAAAAAAGAAAACTGAAAGCTTTCAGGTTTTAAATTACATCCAAAGGACTTTTTTTTAACATTTTGTGTGTTGCCTTTATTTATTAAATATCATGTTCTTCACATTTAAACCATAAAATTCACTTCAAGAGCAATATTGCAAAATAATTTTAAATTATGCATATCTTTAAAATTTCCGATACACAGTCTCACATGCTGGAGATAAAAAGGCTTTTTTTTTCTATACAACGTTGCCATTGCTCGCTTTGAAATCCTTCAGTTTGTTAATCAAAAATTCTTAAAGTTTTACAAAATATGAAATCAGTAATAAAACAAATTTCAAATGCCCATATTCGCAGTAGGATTACATTCAAAATTTGATGGCTCTAGGTACCGTCGTTTTATCACAATGTGAGAAACATACACTATTCCCAATTATCTTAACTATTCCAATTAACTTAACTATTCCCAATTATCTTGTTAAATTTGACTCCTGTGGAACATTCTGTGTTCCCTAGAGTAAAATTGTACCTTGAAGGGAACCATTTTGAAAGTATTTCAATATTCAATAAGTTATATTGACAGGATGAGTGTTCAAAAAGTTGATTTCTGTGAAGCAATTCAGAAGCTCCATGAGCATGTCAAGAGATAATTAGAAATCTGAATAAGAGTAAACTATGATAAAATTGGTGTTATAGATCTGTCTACTCACCCTTTCTATCTTTTTTTTTTTCTATTCTGTCCTAGAGCTTTGTAAATGCTATGTTTATGTTAATAATCATGCAAAAGCATTTTCTCTTTTAATGATTGTATGGGTGAAACTGGTTCTCACAAGTTATATGAGGTTTACAGAATTACCACCAAGAATTATCCAAGTCATAATCACAGGTTCTCTCAAAGGTGCTCAATATTCTTGAAGTTTGACTTCAAGAATGACTTAATTATTTCAGTTATAATCAAACATTTCAATTTTAATTTAATGAAAATTTTATGATGAGATTTTCTGTGATATATAGATAAAGAAGGAAATAGTCTGTATTAAAAGATTACATTTTAACTAGATTCCATTTTAACTATAAGGTCAGATTTTGGGGAGTGATAGTTTTATATTTTAATTTTCATGGAATGTATGTTCTGAAGTATCTGATATTAGTTTTCAGTAAGACAGTATATGCTATAAAAGACTGAATTTATAATATGCATTTGAGATCTCCTGGTAATAAAATGGATTCATGTAAATGAAATGCAATTTTATGTCTTTGTTTTAAAATTTAATCATGGTTTTGACTTAATTCTGAAAAGAGATATGAATGATTGCTATGAACTTATCCGGCAAACAATTTCTGAGACACCTGCTGAGAATGATTTCCTATCAGTGCTTCAACATTTACTGTGTTTACGGGATGATGTTACAGTGAGGTAAATTGAATTTACCTTTCTTCTCTAGTTTTTGAAATTGTAATAATTTTATGTTCTTCTGAAGTAACAATTGATAACCATTAAAAAAATTAAATTTTATATTTATAAATCTATCCCACCCTTAGTGAAAAACTATTTTCATAAAACTCTGTTCTTTCTTCTAAACACTGTATAATTGGAAATACATGTGAAGAATAAATGTTTAAGGAAACAATGCCTAGAATCACTTTTTCAAACATTGTCTATAATTTCAATGCCTTATTATGTAAAAATGTAAGCAAATATGCTCAGATTAATTGATATAGGCTAGTTTCTTTTTATCAGTGACATGTTTTGGAATTAGTATCAGCTTGAATAATAAACAAAATGTGTAAATCAGTAAATCTGTATATCTGTAAAATCGCTGAATCGTCATTGTAAAAAAAAAAAAAATAGTAAAATATGTTATTGGCAAGTATTTTTAATTAAACATCTAAATTTTTTTAATGTTCTATATGTATGAATTTGTTTTTCATATATTACTGATTAAAATTTTAGTTGATAACTTGCCAAAAAATATTACTGCCATTCCTTTAAATTTTGCAATTGTCATTTAATTATGTGCGAAATTTTGTTGGAAAGGAGCTTCGGTATATTCTTAATAGGTTAAAGCAATTTTTCAAGCAATGAAATAGAAACTGTCCTCTTTTTTTTTTTTCAGAATTTAGAATATTGGCAGACAGTTGATTGTTTTAATTCCTGTTCAGTAATCGAAGTATGTTGCAGAAGTGCATCAATAAAAAGTTGCAGACAAATGGTTATAAATGAGATTAAAAAATTTGAAAGATATATGGTTATGTTTGCAACAGTATTTCAAAGTTGCTTTGATACCAACCAAATTTCAGGTATAATTAATTCTTAAATACACAAATTATGGTGGATTGCATGACTGGACTGGATAGTTAATGTAATGAGAAGAATGCAACCGTAATGGATATAGTTAAGATGCTGACTTGTTGGGTATGAAGTTTATTAAATTCTACTCATTTTACTTCAGAAGCACATTAAATTAGCTTTCTGTGAACCCAGCTAATAATATGTAGTCCAGTTATATGTGCATTTGTAGCTCAAATATATATGAAAAATTTTGCATGGTGTTTAAAAAATATTTGGCAAATATACAGGTAGAGGGAACCAAAATAAGCAAACTGTATATTAGAATGTGTGAGGAAAAACAGCACATTGAGATTGTACAGTAACTATTTAGCTGTAGGTAAAACGTTTTTGCTGGCATAAATCATCATGCCAGATATGAATTTCGAGCGCCATGTATGGTACATGAACACAGAGCTTGCTGGCATGCACTTTATCTGGGCTGCTGCTTCTAAAACTGAACAATATTAAAAAGAAGGTGCAGAGGTTAAAAGAAAGGAGAAGAAGGTGCAGAGACTGATTGTTGAGTACCTCCTTTGAGCAGCTACTTTCTTTCTCTCCATCCCTACATAGATATATTGCTTGTTGCAAGTTCTGCATTCATATGTCCATGTACATTGGTGGAAACAGCACGAACAATGAAGATTTGCACCAGCAGAATATTTTTATCTACCTGTCAAAAGTGCCCTGTGCCTCCTCACTACACATGCACTTCTGCGACATTTTTGCCATGTGTTTCTTATTCACCTAGTTTCAGCTCTTTAACATTGATAATATGCAACTGTACACAATTTGTACAGCAGTTCTATTGATTTATATATATTTTGTGGAGAATTATTGATAACAGTCATAACAGTGTGTTAAATTTACAGTTTTGATCCTCTAGTCAATAGTTGTATGAGCTTGATTAAAAGATGTGTCTTCTTGTTAAAGATGGCACTGCAATCTATGTAATTCTGTAAATATGAATAAAGATAGTTGCTAGACAGTCTTTATCATTTAGTATGTATGCGCAAGAGTAAACTGAAGTTATGTCAAGGAAAACTTTTCCCAAATGTCGAACACTGCCTGTAACAGCTTTTGAACCTTAAGTACTGTTTGTGTAAATCCACCACTAGATACTGCAGAAAATTGGATGAATTTTCTTTTATGGAATATTCATTAGTGATGTTTCTTAAGGCACTGTCATACATAACTTATTTGATCTTCTGTGTTATGCATTCTGCAGTTTCTAGTGACAATTTCAAAAAATGTTTACACCCTAGGATTACATTAACAGTTTCAAATCTAAGGTTTAAACTAGCCTTTCCAAACTGTCTATTAAATATAAAGCAGTAATATGAATAACTAAAGTAAGATTTCCATTAAATAGGTATTATTTTGATACATTGTCATGTGCATGTATTCATTCTTCTCCCTTCAGTGTGATATTTGTTGTTCTGTAATAAATTTTTTAGTGTGGAATAAGAATATTGGTTAATATTAATTATAATATAAAAACTTTCAGCAGTTGTAATATGAATCATGGAATTAAATTAAACACATAAATAACTGTTACTATTAAATTATTGACCTAATTGTACATCAATATGAGCACTATAGATATTGGGAGTTGGTTCATGATTAATGCAGTTTTGATGTGCTCGATTTACTAGTATTGGATCAACCAGCAAATACGGCTTTCTCAAATATTGGTATCTGCCCTTATCCAAATTGTCTTACTGATTCATGTTGATTGATTATGTATGATTAGATGTGCATGATTTTCAGTAAAAGTATCATGGTGTTTTCGTAACACTTTGAATGTATAAAACAGTGAATTTATTCAATGAAAGGCAAAACTAAGAAGTGTATAAATTTTCATTGTATATTTTTTTTATAAATTTCTGTTGTGTTTTATTTATAGGTCAGCATATTACAGATTAATAGAAGAATGCATTTCTCAAATAGTATTACATAAAAATGGCTGTGATCCAGATTTCAGGCATACAAAACGTTTTAAAATTGATGTAGAACCTCTTATTGGTAAGTTTTCTTGTTGTTTTTATAGCTGTGCACTTTTTTTCTTTGCGCTTTTTAAGTTGTCAATTGTTATCAAAAACATATAAAAGATGCCTTCACTTTGTGTTAGTTATAGCTGGTAGAATTTCTTTTGCATGTAATAAATTCTTTTATAACCCTTATTTTTCTGTCATAAGAGTTTAAATTTTTTATTGTAATATATGAAAATTTCAGCTGAAGGAAATTAAGTATAATACTATGCAGAATAAACTTTTTTTTTTTCCTCTCTTCTCCCCTTTTTTTTCCGGATTGATTCTTGGATAATGTGGTTCTCATTCTTTTGAACAATATAAGTTTTCTCATATTGCCGTGCTGAGATCTCAGAAACACTATTCATTTGGGCGGGGATATATTTTGCTAGTGAATTCCAAGTCATTGTAATTTCGAGGAAAGGAAAGAGTAGATTGCCTTGCTAATAAATGCTGCAAACTTTATTTGCCACCTCTTCCTGTCTCTATCTCATTAGGCTCATGACATTTATGCATATATTGAGTTTTCTCAATTTTATCAGCATTTTAATAGTGACAACTGGTTTCATTGCATTTATAGATCTGTTTAGGAATATTGGTAGAAATTTTGGTTCTTGACTAAAAAGCTGCAAAAAAAATATTGATCGAAAAAAGTATTTATGTGGCAGTTCATGATGTTGCCAAAGTGTATTTATGTGTTATCTGGGTATGTGTGTAGCATCTCTCATCCTATCATCTATGGACATTTTTGCCAGTGGGACTGCAAATTCCCTCCTCTGAGAATTTCAGCATAGGGGTGAATTGCCATCTTCAGCAAAGTCTAAGACTTAGTTTTCTATATACAGAGAGCATCATATGGCTTGCTTAAAGGCGTCATGTGATCAGGTGTGTCTTTTTTCCTGTTGATTTTAGGATTTTGGTGCCAAAGCAGTCTGAATTTATGCTGTTTTCTGATTTTTTTCCATAGGAAAAACAGATCAGGGTGTACATAGGGGGAAAACAGGTAAAAAAATTGAAAATTGTATGTGTACCTTGCTTGGAGGAGGAAGAATGTAAAAAGAAGGGGGTGCAATATTGGATGCATCATTAAAATAGCCATAAAGATATGCAAGCAAATGGTTTCTGTCCAAAGTTGGAAATGAGTTTTATAGGCTATTGATCTCTTAAGTTTTTTTTTAAGAAAGAAAGCTATGAATATGAAATGAAGTTGAAGATCGAATAATTAAGTTTTTAAATATGGGTGAAATACATTAAAAGTTCGACTGTGCTGCATTCAACTTAACCTAAATATTTCTGAATTTTAGAAACTTTTTTAATGAAATATTAAGCAAATCTTTGGCTTGCAAAGCCAATGCATAAAACATGCATAGGCCTATTACATGGAATCTTACAACCTAAAATTAGAATGCAGTTACATGGCTGTCTTTCAGAAAATGTTGACTCCCCTCACATGCTGTTGTATTTGTCCTTGAAACTGGACATTCTTCTATAGAAACAGGAGTGGGAACAAATGAGAGATTACAAAGTTTGCTACAGATATTGAATATTCTATTGCAAGACATGATCTAGCCAGAATGTTTAATATCAACCAGTTTTGATTTTTCCATTGCCTTTTTTTTACATGCAAAAAGTGTCAACAAATAGTGTGATGTATTGCATGTAATGGATAAGCAGGACACTGCAGTACAGTCTTAAAATTTTGGCCTTGGTTTTATATAAACCTGATTTATTCTTGATAGGTCAATTTTAATTTTCGTAAAGAACTATATAAGTTAATTGCTATTTATTTGTTTTTCTTTCATATTTACAAATAAAGAATTGAAATATGGCTTTCCTTTAATGAAACAGTGTGCGATGGAGTATTTTCAAAATCGTGGGATACTGATACGAAGGAAATGGTGCGTTAATGAGTACGATATGTTGTATTTCAATTTGTTTTGAGTATGATATATGCAACTTTATTCGAAATTTGTTAGACAATGGCAGTGCAGGATAAAAAATAATCAGAAATGATTAAAGTTTTTTCTGTGTTATATTCATTATTTGTATCTGTTGATTATTGAACTAAATATAGAATGATCTGTTCCTTCAAACTACTAAATAATTGCTGTAAATTAGGTAGTATCTCCATCAGCTTTCACGATTGATGGGATTTCATATTGAGATAAGGTGTTTTACTTTCATATGTTTAAAGCCTACCAAAATGCATCAAATTTTATGTCTGATATGCATTCCGATAAAAATCTTACATAATTTTTATTGTAAGCTTTTGGTATTCAAAGTGATAACAAATAAGCTGACTGTTTTTATAATTTTAGACCAGAAATTTCTTGTTCCATTTATTTGGCTTTTCTACTATGAAATGCACTTTTTATATATTTAGCTGCCTAAAACTGTCATACGTCTGACATTTCCCGATTCTTAGTGATAGTCCAGCTTTTACTGTTACTGAACTTTCAATTTGTTTTGATAATATATGAAATCTGGATAACTAGAGTACTACATGTATATAATTTTTTTTTTAAATTATGTACCTTTACATGTGTAGATAATAATCTTGAAAATGCATAAAGCAAAAAATATTCTTAGAAGTACATTAAATTTGCATGTAAATGTTTAGTGTAATGAAGAGCATAGAAAATCATAGTCACATGTATAAATTTGTTATTTATGATAAATATCAGTTAATTATAAAGTATAAAATTATATTTAAGATTAAAACAATCTTCCAGAATTTTAAAATAAAGAGGGTTTAGGTCTCTAAATTTTCCAGCAGGCCATAAGTAAATTATATTTTCTTGATTATAATTCTAAAATAACACTCCCACTTTGTACTGTGACATTTTCTTTCAATATATATATATATGTTACGGTGAAGCACCGAAATCTGGAGAATGTTGACTTTCACCGGCGAATGTCAACATTTACATAGTCGCTTGGTGTATGTCCGAAATATTTTCCATAATATCTTATTTCTGACTTACACCGGTAAATGTCGACATTCACCATGTACTAATGGTGAATGTTGAATATATAAGAATATTATATTTTCTTCTCTGTAATTCAGTCGCGGAAAAACACATTTGAGACTTAAAATAAGAACTTAAGAACATAATAACTTAAAGTACACAGTACATTCAAAATGAGAAAGGAAAATAATAGAAGTTAAAAACTTAATTAATTATACAGTATGTTCTAAATGAGAAAATAAAATAATAGTAATAAAAAACTTACTAAATTATGTGTTTCAAATCTTAATTATTGCAACAGCTTAAACTATTATGACACTTTGAATTGCACAAGAGGCCAAATAATAGTATAAAAAACTTACTAAATTATGTGTTTCAAATCTTAATTATTGCAACAGCTTAAACTATTATGACACTTTGAATTGCACAAGAGGCCCTTGCTTTTACAACTACATTTATGGGAAACAGCCAATCGCCTCTTTGTCTACTCTTCTCTTTTTGACCTACACCAGAGCATATCTGTGATTGTCGACATACACCGGTGAGGGTCCGAATGTACAAGAACATAATGCAATATTCGATCTTTCACTGACATATTTGGTGAATGTTGACATTCTCCGGTGAAAGTCGACATTCTCCAATTTCGGTCTTTCACAGTAACATATATACTACTTTAAAATTGGGATTTAAAAATGCATTTTATGTACTGGAAAGTATAGCCATACATCTTTGCTCTTTGGAAGGGTAATTAAAACAGTCTAGTCCAATCTCAGTGTAGTAGTTCCCAATCTTTTTTGGTTGAAGAAACACGTAACTGAACACGTCTGATTTTAGATCTTGAATTATAGTTAACATCATACTAAAACTCACTTGATTTGTGCTTGGTACACAAATTTTAAATGGAAATTTCCCAGTATGAGTATGACTAGAATCAGTTTCTCATCATGTGATCTATACAAAGAATCAGATTGTATGAAAAAGGTTACCTGGTTAGTTTTATTAGTTTTGTTGCTGTGACACTTATTGTTTTGTTTTGTATAAGAAAGTTAGTGCTAGGAACTATTTCTGTTTTGTTGAAAGAGGATTCTTTCTTTCTCTGACTTTATCGAGCATCGCCATTTAGCATTTTCAGCTCTTATCTGGCATTTTACTGCTTTCTCTTCATGCTGATGCTTGAAATTCTCTGAGCAAATATTGTAGATTATTTTTATGATCTGTATCTGCAATCTATTTCTTTCAAAATATTTGTTGAAATTATTTTTAGAAACAATTGTTGATAAATCTAAGCAGGAAGATGAGCGGATTTCAGATGAGCTTAGTAAAAAGCTAGAAGATGCTCTTACAGCCAAACAAGAGTCAGAAGCAAAATTAGCCCAAGTCGAGAGCCGACTTCGAGAATATGAAACCATAATATCTGAAGTTCGAAAAGGGGTGAGTAAATCTGTTTATTTTTGGCTTATGTTTTACCCTTAATCGAAAGATATAATTGCATGCTTCTGTTCTCTTCAAATTAATTTCCTTATTTTAATGTATGTTTGTGTTGGCCATTGTTCTGTGGGTGATATTAAATCAATTTGCAAAACTATTCGATATATTAATCTTAGTTATCTAATAAAAAATATTAATGATTGATTGTGATAGTGATGCATATAAAATCTGCAAAATATTTTTTATGTTGGGAGGAAGTGTACAAACAATTTAGCCATTGTTTCATAGTTTTTAAGTTTTCCTAAATTTGTATTAATTACATTTTTATGCAGTTGGACTTTAAGTTAAGTATTGCAATTGAATGTAAAACACATTTTCTTAATTTATGCATATCAAGTTTCCGTATAGTTTTTAATTTATTAAAATATAGAAAACTGAGCAATAATTTGAGTAAAATTTATGCTAAGTGTTTAACAGTTCTATATTTGTTGTATTACTGAGTCCACCAGTGGCCAAGTGGTAAAATCACTGAACACTAGTAGTTTGACTGCCATAATATAGAAAGTCCATAGTATAGAAAAGTTTTAAGCCTTACTTATGCATGAAATTCAAATGGATTTGAGGAGTTATGTTTTCATCATGATCTAAGTTTACAGATTAGAAAAGATTTGCACCTTTACCTTCTCACTGTTAGCTATATGCTTCAGATCTAGTCATCTCTGTGTGATATTTGATATTGCCAGGCATATGGGATAAAAAAGGACTGCATAAAAAATTATTAATGAGGGTTGAATTTCCATTAAGGGAAGATTATGTTTAGAGGAAAATTTTGATAATCGATTGTGTTTTAAGTTATGTTTTTAATTCTTCATGCATTATTTCTTAATTTTTTGTTGAATTATGCAAGAGAACATGCTAAAAATTTGCTTTCGGATAGCCAAATGATGAATCAAACACTTCAGCATTTAAGAACAATAAAATATTGTTCATATATTAAAATTATTTGATACATTAATAATGTATCACTAAATAACTAATTTAGTTTAGATACTTTTAAACAACTAATTTCATTTAGATTTTTGTTAACAAAACACCAGTTTCTAAGTATGTGTCAAGTATCAAATGTGATAGCCTATGTATATTGTGTCATAAATAATTGCAGTGGCGGCATTGCAAATAAGTGAGAAGGATAAACATCAATTCAGGAATTTCCTCTTCTAGATTTACAGTTGCTTAAGCGTATTAATTGACAGCTGCTAGGTATAAACACCTGCAGGTTAACCACAAATGCAAAGATAATATGGGTTACTGTGCGCAAAATGGCAAAATAAACATCAGCATGGCACTAGGGTTACTGTCTATATTCCCACCTTATTGAATTTATTCCAATTAACTACATGAAAAGCTGCATATGTTTTTAGAAATGTTTAATAAAATTCACTATTTTATGCTTTTTACATAATCTGAAATTAATTTCATAAAATCTATTTTTTTTAATATTTATTTCTATTTCTTATATGTTCTGAATTTAATAAAATGCTCATTCTTTTTACGATGCTTCATTCTTCATTACAGTTACCTATATTTTGTCGAATTTTATATGCACAAATTAAACTAAAAGTAGATAGGTTAAAAAAAAAACAATATATTACTTGTACAGATGCTAAACATTTAAAATAGGAATGCCATTTTGATATGTTGTGATATTTTCATAAGGCAGACTATTTCAGCTCATGATATGTCCTTAATGAAAGTAAGTGTGAGTGTTTCTGAATAGTAGGAAAGATGTGTGTAATATGTGATACAGTGTGACGCGTGAAATACTTTGGAAACCAGCATTTTCAATTCCACTGTATCTTTTATAGCAGACCTGTAAAATGTGATAGTAATGATACATACACAGGACTGATTTTCAAAATAATGAAGGTACTGGTGATTTTTTTAACTCTAAAATTCATTAAACATTTATCATTATATCTTAAAGTATTAGGGGGAAAATAACTGATGCATCAACAGCTGAAACATTCATAAACAGGTCAGATGTTTATATTAAAAAAACCTTTCTTAAATTGTGCGTAGTTATCATTTGTTAAATTTTCATTTTTGCAAAAATTAGGTAGGGATCCTAAAATAAATCTGTTATTAAATGAGAAAAAATAAAGATAAAATCTGTATTTGAGAATTTTATTTTAACATGTGATGAAATAGTTATAAATTGGTAAACTTGTTCAGCAGCAATGCTTTTTGATTCTGCTTCTCAAATCCTGTATTTAAACATTTAATTGGCTACATTTGGATTATTTATTCATTTTACTGTTTGATTTTTAACAGAGTCTAATTTACACAAAGGCAAACAGGATATGTATCTAAGGCATTCAATTTCAGGGGACCTCCAAATCCTTTTATAATATATAAAATATGTAAAATTTTAAATAATTCTTTTCAAGTCTTGATTTATATAAAATTAAGGGGAGGAACAACATTTTTAATGTCTTGTTTTAATGTTTGTCTTTTCAAACTGGACTAGTCTTGTACTATCATTTGGCATCCGATATCATTTAGCTAAGTACGGATTTGCTAACTTGTGCAGGTTGTTTCTTCAACCATTACATTTGAAGCTCATGTTGTGACATGACTATCTTTTCTGGTGTGGTCATGTATTTGAATATTAAAGTGATCAACAGTTTAATTGCATTATTTTGGCCTTATACCTGTAATTAATTCATTAAAATTTTTAATAAAACTGCTAAAAATTCTTTAGATTCTTCTATCTATCTCAACTGGGAGGGGATGAGGTATAGCTTAAAATGTAGAAAGTTTGTTCAAAAAAGACCAAATTTTTTTTAACTGTGCACCGATGGCTGCAGATAGAATACTTATCTATCAGTATGTCTTGGTAAGCATATCGTCTTTTATGGGTTCTGAGCTATGCTTTAGTTGTTGAGTAATTACTGATTGATTGACATCGTGCATAAGCTACTTATTAGATTAGTAAGTGAGCAGAAATGGAAAAGTTGATGAACAGTATGTCTGCGTGAAATTTTGTGTAAAACGGGGAAAAAATACATGGAAACATTCCAGATCCTTAACCAAACATACAGGAATGATTATATGAGCTGAATGCAGTGCTTTGATTGATTTTATCATTCTCAAGAAGGCAGAAATTCAGTTGCCTGAAATCCAAGGAGTGGATGATGTTCTTCATCAACAGATTAGAAACATATTCTATATGAGTGTCTGCACTGTAATTTGTCAAAAGTGACTACAGAATTCTGACACAACTGAGAGATGCTATGCTTATGAACAGACCTGAAATGTGGAGTAATCAGTCATAGATGTTGCATCATGATAATGCTCCAGAAGACACATCATTCCTTCTTACCTAGTTGTCTGGCAAAACATTGCATTTTTATTGTGCCCACCTATTATATTCTGCATGATTGGCCTTGGAAGATTTTTTTCCTCTTTCCCAAACTTTAATTTTGTTTCCTGTCCATAGAAGAAATTCAGGAAAATGTGTTAAGACTATTATGTGTTGTCAGAAAAACAAGTGATTTTCAGCAGGCGTTACAAGAATAAAAGAAACAATGATGATGGTGTACTGATGCTAGATGAGAGTACTTTGAATGCGGTACTGATTGAAAGTTTTTATAATGAGCAATAACGCAAGAGCAGTTCAATCTTTATTTGAAAAGTCATCATGTAAGTTTGCATTTTGCACAAAACATAGTAAACTGGGGGGGGGGCGAAAAGCAAAACATATTTTTTGTTTAAAAATAGCTTTAAATGGTTTATTTGATTACGGCAAAGCATGCTAAGTCTGTCTACCTAAAAGAAGGGATGCTTTTGTGAACTTTCTAAGGGAAACTTGCTTGGCCATGCTACTACAAAAATACCCTTGCAGGCAACCTGTTCGCCTGCTATTGAACTCGGGTCAAACTACCAATTTTCAATGACTTTACCATTCAACTGCTGATGGGCCATAGTTTAAATGGAAAAATAACAAGTGTTTTGATTATTTCACAAAGTACTTTATGTAATTTGCATCAATAATGTCTCTTACATTGAAAAGAAGAGAGGCCTTTGTAAGAAATTTTATTCCCATGCCTCCAGTTTTGTAAACTGAGCTTTGAAGATGATTTCTAGTTCATAAGAGCAATTAAGCTGGAACAGTATTTTAGAGACCAAAGTAATATACACAAAATGACAATAACATCATGGCTATGTAAAAGTATTTATGCCATCAGAGAATAATTGCTTTGATGCATACTTTTGATTTTGTTAAAATTATCACTGTTACAAGTATAGATTTTGTATGCAGTAATGTATAAACTATAGAGAGAAATTTGATTATGATTTAAGGACAGTTGTATAAAAAATTTGATTTAATATTATATGGCATATGAAATTTTATAAATCAATTCTTACAAAGTTATTATAGATACATAAGAATATAATTGTAAAACCTTTATGTATTACAGCTAGGCTATGTGTTTAAAAGTAATTCAACTAAAGTAGAATTTCTATTAAGCTTAACATTTCAGGGCTTAATAATTTTTTATTTATTTAGTAAATTTTGTTATTAATTTCAGATTTATTATAAGAGATGTTTAAATGCATTGCCTTTATTGTGTTATCAAAATAATTAATTGGTGTTATTCATTTGCAGGGCAAGCTTCCACAATTGCCTTCAGGATTTTCAGCTTCAACTGGCTCCATTCCTCCTCCACCACCTCCACCACTTCCAGGAGGTAGTATGCCCCCTCCTCCTCCACCAATGCCTGGCTGTGGGGGGCCTCCACCACCTCCCCCGATGCCTGGGTCTGGACCTCCTCCTCCACCACCTATGCCTGGCATGGGGCCACCTCCACCACCACCACCACCTCCTGGATCTGGCCCACCACCTCCTCCACCTCCACCTGGTCCAGGAGGTATCAGATTCCCTCCGCCTCCTATGGGAGGTCTTTCACCAAGCCCGCCATCCTCTAATATATTGCCGTATGGAATGCAACCCAAGAAAAAATATGTCTTAGACACACCTTTAAAACGTGCCAATTGGAAAAAGGTTTGAAGATGCAGAAGTACAGTGCTTTATATAAAGTTTTAACATGTCTTTGTCTTAATAAGTCTCTGTTTCTGTGCTTAAACATGAAGCAATCCTAATGCAATTGAACATTATATTGAGTAGTTGCATATAAAATAGCCATTTTTAAAAAAGAATTCTTGTTTAGTCATTGAATGTAGATAATGGGTGGTTTTTTTTTTAACATAGTTCAGTAAATTCTTCGAAAGCATGTGACATGAATATCCTCAGAAGGAGCTTTTCCTGTCTGCTTTTAGTCTTTGTTGAATGCTGTTGTAAAATGATGTAGAATAAGTTCTTTTTTTGTTTTGTGTGTTTGCTTACTTGCTTTCTTCTGTGTTTAGTTAAGAATGGAGTAATTTAGATGAAGCATGCAAAGAATAATACTGCATTTGAGAGTGGCTTTTGCTATGGGAGAAGTATATGCTGATGGCTGGCTGTGCTTATAAAAAATTTTAATTTCTTGAATTTTAAGAACTGCACACCGTTATTAACAGTGGTGAACTTATAATTATTATCAAAGCTAACCTCTTAATTACTGTGAGGTACTAAAAGACTCGCATCATTACTACTGTTATTATTTTTTCATACTAGTTAGTTTCGAAAGTTTGCTGTAAGTTTGACGTGAGCTGATGAAAGCAAATAAATCACAAATAAATCTATTTCAGGCTTCTCACATTTGTGATCACTAGGTGCATGACAGTTTTCTTTATGCATCAAATGGAAAAATCTGTCTCTTAAAGCAGTCGGAAGAGAGCAAATTAATGCTTAAATGTTGATGAAATTCCTAAGCTGTTTTCTACGGAACACCTTATCCCAAAAATGTTGGTAATATGATGACATAGTGGGCACATTATTTGTTCTAGCAGTCAGAATATATATATTGAAAGTTTTAAGCAGTATTTTAAAAACTGTTTTTCAGAAACGATCTTTACTGCTAAATTATTTTAAACATAACTCATATTTCTATGTGATGCTATCTAATCATATATCAGATAAAATAGTTGGCAATTTATTTTCTTTATCTGTTTCATGATTAGTATCTGGTTTATCTGTTGAAATTAAATGAAATTGCTTCAACCTGCAATTAGATTTTGTACATCAAAAAGGAGATCTCACCCAAAAAACTGTGTGGCAGCTCAATGAGAAGTAGATCCAAATACCATCTTTGAAATTTTTTTTGCTTTGTGATATGATGTTTGGTTTTTGCACTGAAACTCTTGGATTGACCTCCAAGATTATTTGCCAGCTTCAGAGGCACGGGCAGCATTTGTGCACTACCATTTGCAGAGTTGCCAACTCTCCTGATTTAAGCAGGAGGCTCCTGATTTCTGTCTGTTCTCCTGTCAACCCGATTTACAATGTATTTCTCCTGACTTTCTCTTAGTCTTAAAATTTCTCACAATTTTATGTAGCTTGCCATAATACTTCGTTATTTGCATTACAAAAAAGGGATTTAGGGTGTCTGAAAGCATCTGGTTTCACTCTAGACTACATAGAAAATCAAAGTAGTTTCATCAATGAGAAATTATGGTGTGTTTCTCCTTTGTGAGTGAGAACACGTGCCTGAAAACATCATGTTCAATTTCTCCAATGAGCATCGAGTGCCACTGCGTGTCATCTGGCACATATTAGCCAATGAGTACAAAGCAAGATCAAGGTTATTATTTCGTTCACCTTGTTGCTAACCTGTGTGAACACACGTGCTTTCGAGAAATAGTTTAAGAAATTACGATATTTTGTATTAGTTATGTCTGCGAAAAAGGTAAAATACTCAGGTACTTTTTAAAAATCGTACACAGATGACTTTTCTTCTATTATTTCCTCAAGGAAACGTAATGCATTTGCGATGTGTACTATTTGTCATTGTGATTTTTTGATTTCGCTCAATGGAAGGGCTGATGCTCTCAAACATGTTTGTACACAAAAACACAAGGACAACGTGAGTTCTATTGAAAAAAAACAAAAAGTTACTTTTTTCTATGGAAAAAAAGGCCAAAAAGTTATTAATGCATAATGTACTGTTTGCATTTAAGAATTAGTAATTGAACTTTCAGATATTAATTAGTAACGGTTTTAAGGTAATTCATTAAGAAAAAATAAATTTTTATCATTTAAAAATCCTTTTGCTATTGAAAATAAATCTCCTGATTTCTAAAAAAATTCTCCCGATTTTTGAGTGTCCTAGGTTGGCAAGTATGCATTTGATATGGTGTTAACAAATTTGTAGGAAGAAAGCAAGTCTATAATTGACTAATCTGGAATTCCCACAATTGACATTACTAACTTTTGATATAAATAAAACTGTTGAGGTTCAGATTGACCTGTATAGTGGTTGGTAAATTAAGAATTTTTATCTTTAGAGATGTGAATTTTTTATACCTAACAGTAGAAAAGAACTGTGTTTGATTAATTATAAAATATTGCATAGTTATTAGTATTTGCATATTAGTAGTTAGGTAAAAAATAATAACTTTGTCATTTTATCAATTATTTAAAGATTCTAAAGAACTTAACATGTGTGGTGCTAGGGATTAAAATGATAAATTCTCTATTTGACATTTATATGCTTTACAGAAAGGGTCAACATAGTTTTTGCTTCTGTTAAAGAATGAATGTAAAATTTTTATATTTCAAAACTCTTTAAATAAATACATTTATTTAAGACTTAAAAACATTTATATAAAGTTTTTCAGATTACTTTTTTTCCATTTTTTAATAATGCAAACTATGTTGACAAATTTAATGAAATTAATTTTTTCTGTGTAGATTCCGCCTCAAAAATTATCTGATAAAGCATTCTGGGTTTCTGTTCATGAGGAAAAATTAGCTAGTGATGATATTTTTGAAACTTTATCATCAAAGTTTTGTTCTAAGCCTCAAGGTAAAATATTAAGTTATATGTTTTTGCTTCACTGAAGTGTTCAGTATATTAATTTGTGTAAATAGAGCATTTTTTTTTTCGTTTTTGTGTAATAGATAGTGGTTAAGTTCTTAGTAATTTGTTTGCCATAGGTTTGTATGAATATTTGTATCTTATAAATTAATTTTTTTCTTTTATTTTTATAAAAACTAATTTTAGGTGTATACTTTTTGATTCAGTGCTTTTTCTAACAAACAAAGCCTTTTACAAAATTAATAAATAATTTTAAAGTACCATATTTACTTGTATATCCCTTTTTTTTATTAATTTTAGCTTACAAAAACAAAATGGGAAAATTATGCAAATAATTTAATTTCCAAAAGACATGGTAAGTGTATAAAAAATTAAAAGTATTTATAGGTAATATAACTATGCATCCCTGCCTCCAGGATGTTTATAAATTTGGTACTCCAGGTTGGGAGTTGGGTTTGAGGCTAACTACTTCAGCCTTTAAAAAAAAACTCGTTACGAAATCAAAGGAAGAATTTGCTGGACTGTCAATATGGAGGCGACTTGCAAAGTATTTTAAGGATTTGAGACATGAAATTTATGCTCTCTTTACAGAAGCAAGGTTCTGTCTTTTTTAATGGAAATCATGGATAGTTATGGGATTGATTTGATCGCACTTCAGGAAATGAGATTGATTGGACAGGGAATTCAAGATGGCAGAAATCACAACTGTATTTTGTAGTTGTGATCCCGTATGTTTGGTACAGGCTTCATTGTTCATAAGAGGATTAGGCATCTTATCAATGATTTTGAGGCCAAATCGTCTAAGCTGTGCAAGATCAGATTGAGAGACAAATTCTTCAAGTATGGTATAATAAATATGCATGCCCCAACAGAGGACAAAAATGAGGAAGAAAATGATACTTTTTATGAAAGAAACCCCATGCATTGTATTCTTCCAGTCCCAAACATGTTATAAAAACAGCGCTGGGTGATGCAAATGCCAAGATTGGGAAAGAAAACAAGCTCGGACCCACCGTTGGCAGGCACAGCCTACATTATGACTTAAATAATAATGGACAGAGGTTGATATTTTTTGCTGCAGAACATGATATGGTGGTGGCCAGTACTTGCTTTCCACATAAATGTGTACACAAAATAACATGGAGATCTCCAGATTGTGACACCTTTAATCAGATTGATCACATCTTAATTGATTTTAGACATGCATCAGATGTACTGGATGTCAGATCATATTATGGTGCAAATTTTAACTTGGACCACTGCTTAGTAATGAGGAAAATTAGAGCAAGAATTTCTAATGTTCGTAAAAGCCAAGAGGTGAATTTAGAAAATATAACTGTCGGCTGTTGAAAGATACAGATATTAAGCAAAAATACCAGATTGAATTGGAAAACATTAAATTGAACGAGTTGTAAAGTATTGATGAGAAATGGAATTCACTAAAATTATCTATTATGGAAACTGGCAACTCTGTCATAGGAAAACTTAAAAAGAAAAAACATGATTGGTTTGACCTAAAGTACAGAGCTGCTACCGAAATTAAAAATAAGGCACATAAAAACATGATACAAAAAAAAAAAAAAAAAACATACTAGAACAGCCGTTAACAAATACAAATGTGCCAAGAAAAAAGGAAAAGATGATCCAAAAGATCCACCGTATTAAGAAGATGAACTTTCATGAAAATTTCTTAAAAGATGTTGAACATCTTAAGGGAAAGCAGAGCTTTGATCCACCATATTAAGATGAATTTTCATGAAAATTTCTTAAGGGATGTTGAACATCTTAGGGGAAAGCAGAGCTTTCTTTCATGAGATTAATCATGGATGAAGAAGTTTCAAGCCAAGAACTACACCGTGCAGAGGGAAAGATGGCAATATTTTAAGTGGAAAAGGTGACATTCTTCAAAGATGGAGGGAGCACCTGAATGAGCTGCTGGATTCCGACCTGCCTTCAGAAGTTAGTGGATCAACAATCAGAAATTCAGGGTGTATTGATCCCCCCTCGTTGATAGAAGTGAATAATGCTTTAAAAAAACTAAAAAACAGTAAATCTCCTGGACCTGACAATATACCATCAGAATTTTAAAATGTTTTGGGACCTAACTGTGTACAGCGTAGGGGAGAAATTAATTCAACATATTGGAGAGAGTGAGACACTCCTAGCAGAATGGGAACTCAGTACCATTTACAGGATACACAAAAAAGGTGATGTGCTAGACCAGTGATTCTCAGCCACTGTGCCACCAAATTTTAGAAATGTATATAGTAAAAATTTATGATGGGTTTAATCTTACTATACGGTACACACGAGAATTGGCGAAATTCGGTTTTTAAGACATTAATAAGCTTGCCAATAATTTTATCCAAGCCAATTTTGGTGCTCTGGAGGAGAGCACAATTCAGAGCATTTTCGTGCATGTTAAGTACATGATTTAAATTGAAAAGTTCTGATTGGTGCAAATGGGAGATTAGCTTATTTATCAGACATTTTTGTTATTTTAATAACATAAATTCAAGTATGCAAGGGCCAAAAGAAAATGTTTTAAACTCAACAGATAAAATTATTCATAAAATTATTATTGACCATTTGACAACATTAGAAATGAGAATTATTCATTATTTCCAAAATTTAGACATAAAAAAATTTGGGTTTGTAATCCATTTGTGATAACGAATACTTCTGTATTTGAATTAACTTTAATTGAAGAAGAAGAACTAATTTCGCTTTCTAATAATCAAGATTTAATTTTAAAATATTCAGAAGAATCAATTAATTCACTTTGGATTAACATTAGATGTGATTATCCCATGATGGTCAAAAAAGCTTTTAAAATATTATTATAATTTCCTACATCTTATTTGTTTGAATTCGGATTTTCAGCATTAACCAACATAAAAATGAATAAAAGATCGAGACTGTTAAATGTAGAAGATGATACGGGAGTAGTATTGTAATTTTGACGAACAACTATAAGTGAAATTATCAAAAAATGTCAAGCTCAAATTTCTCATTAAAAGTATTCTTACTGTTAACTTGTAATTAATCCCTTAATGAACTTACAGCTGCTTTTATAGTACATATTATTTTATTTTACATTCAAAATTATTATCATAAACTATTTTACACAGTGTATTTATAGGTAAATAAACTATTTCTAAACTTATCTTTTTCGTTGTGGACTGCCAAATTTTGAAATCATTAAAAGTGTGCCGCGACAAAAAATAGGTTTAGAATCGCTGTGCTAGACTGTAATAATTATACTGCAATCAGTCTTCTTTGTACATCCTGTAAAATTCTGTCTACTATTCTTTTTGACAGACTTTTGCCATTTGTTGATAACTTGATAGGTGACTGTCAATGTGGATCTCGGAGAGAAAGATCTACAACTGAGCAAATTTTCAACTTAAAACAGATCCTTGAAAAATTGAAAAATGTAGAGAATTTGGAATCGAGACTCGCAATCTTTTTATCAATTTTAGAACAGTGTATGATTGTATTAACAGAGAACCTCTCATAAAAGCTATGCATGATTTGAAAATTCCAGAAAAACTTGTTGCACTTGTAGCCTTGACACTCAAAGAATCCATAATTCAAGTACACATACAGGGTGATTACACAGAACAGCTTGAGGTAAAAAATAGAGTGCAACAGAGGGATGCATTAGCGTGCCTCCTGTTTAATATAGCACTCGGAAAAGTTATTAGAGACTGAAAGATCAATATTAGAGGAAATATTTTTACTCACTTCAAATACTGGCTTATGCTGAAGACATTGGCATTATTTCCTGAACTGCACAAACAAACAGGCATTTATGGCATTGGAACAAAGTGCTAAAAGAATTAAGTTATTTGTAAACAAAAATAAAACTAAATATTTACCTTGCTTAAAGTCTGACTTACTCACTTAGAAATTGGCAATAATAAATTTGAAAAAGTTAACAGTTTTTCTTATTTGGGAAAGGAGGTAAATAATAAAAATGTGTTGGGCTCAGAAATATGTAAAAGAATCATTGCTGCAAATAGATGTTTTTATGCTCTGTAAAGTTATTTTAAATCCAGCTTTCTTAAATTAAGAACTAAATTGCTTCTTTGCAAAAGTCTGATGAAAGTTTTGACTAATGCATTAGAGACTTGGACATTGACTTTACATGATGAGGAAGCTCTGAGCATTTTTGAGGAAAAGATTTTACGTTGCATTCTTGGTGGAGTCCAAGTGAATGGGTCATGGAGAAGAATATCTAATTTAGAACTCTATAAAATTTACAAACAACCTGATATTGTAAAATTTATCAAATTACAGAGACGTAAATGAGTTGGCCATCTGGCTAGAATGAATGAAGGTTATGGCTGCAAGAAAGTCTTTCTGGCAAAATTCATGGGAAATAAACCTCAGAGCAGACCCCTGCTAAGATCGATTGATTGTGTCGAGAAAGATCTTAATATTTTAAAGGTAAAAACTGGAAAACAGTTGCCAGGAGAGTAGTAGAGATGCCTGGAGAAGGCCAGGGTCCACCCAGGGCTGTTGAACCATTGAAGAAGGGGAAGATTTGTAGGTAAACTGTCAGTAACTATGATAATATTATAAAAGAAATACATAGTAATATTAACGTTACAATAGCTATAAGGTGTTTTCATTTCTGCTTCCCTGTATTTTGAATATCACCCACTCTTATTATTATCAACAGCTACTCCACAGGCCTCAAATCATTCAATGCTGTTGGAACTGTGTCATCTGCTACAGCTTGCAAGTTATTGCCATCATCTCTATTGTCATTGTCGTCATCATTGTGCAGTCTGTCTTGTTTCATGCAGTGATATTCAAAACCATCAAGAGCATCCCTGCTTTCTTGTAGGTCTTCACTATTAATACTTTATCAATCAGAACCCACACACCTAAAATCCATGAGCAAATGATTTAGATGAAAACAACCATTATGTAGATGAATTCATTGTAAAAATTTAGGGCAGCTCACTTTCTGAATCGAATGCTTTGAGAAAGAGGAAAATCGCACAAATACTTAAAAAATTGTCAGAACCTTGTGCTAAAAAAGCTACAGGGGGGATATGTAATTACATATGGTTATATGTGAAGATGTAGTACTCATTACTTCATACTTAAAATAGTATTTTAAAATTGTGTTGTAATGCTATATCTTCAGCTATGTTTTCTTGTGTCGGAGTGTTTCGAAACTGCATATGTAAAATATCTCTTGAATGACTGATGATTGAAATACAATGGCTTTCAGGTTATGAAAATTTTTAGGATGTATGTATTTTGTATCTATGTTTAATGAAATAATATTAATGAAATTCACTTTTTATATGACCCCTTGTATTGATATTTCTGTGCATTTGGTTTTCTTAAATAGCTTAGGTCATCTAATTTGTCACAAAAATTTTTTGGGGGGAGAAGGTGGTGTAATTTTGCATATCACTCATTTCCTTTTTCTGAGGAACAAATTATTAATTAAAAGTTTTAGAGAATTTTTGTAAGAACTTTAAAAAACTTGGTATTTATTATAGAGAATTTTTGTAAAAACTATGATTTTGAACATTTTTACTAGAATATTCAACATTAAAAAAAAAATTAACATGACTAAGTTTCTTGACCTTATATGATTCATTTCTTCAAATAAAATTATGGATCTACTACCAGCTGTCAAAAATATTTTGCTGTTTAGTCTTATTTTTTTTTGGGGGGGAAGGAGACACTTTTTATATATAAATATTATATATCCATTTGAATACCCAAATGTTCCTTCTGTAAAATACCTTAAAGTGAAAAAATAATAAATGAAACTTCTAGTTTTTTTATATATGGCTATTCTTTTGAATCCAGAATCGTGGGTAATTTAAATAATTATAAAATTACTTTTTATAGAATGGCGTCACACTGCAGCCTACATCTTTTTATTTACTTTGCTTCCTTACTTCTTTAGACATGTAATTCTTTTTATTTTTGTGTTATTTGCTATATATACTATACTTACTGAAAGTTGAAAATTTGTATTTACAGATAATTACTGTGTTTTTTTGTTACTTTTTGCATTTTTAATATGAGAGAAAAGAGTCAGATTGTCTTAGGAATATAAATAGTATCAGTTTGTTAATAAAACTGAAATTTGCTGAAATATAAACCAGCAAGAAATCATGCAAATATTTCAGTTCTCTTTTTAAATAAAAATATCTCATGGAACTCCGCCGTCAAAAATCCAAATAAATTAAGGGAGAAAAAAAAATCTGAAGTTCATATGGTGAACAAAATGAGGGCTGTCTGCATAAGTCTAATCTGCATGAGTATCTACATAATGAGGGCTATCTGCATGCTTTAATAGTATGATGTAAATTCAGTATAAAATATGGATTACTTAAAAGTAATATTTATACATGCATTTAATAATATGTCACGTTTTATTTATTTATGCATGTTTTATTGTTTATACCATCGGTATAAATAAATTAAGGCACTTTTAATACCACATATTATGCAGTTTTCCCAGTTTTCCCACCTGTGTTACCTGCTTCAAAATTAGAATATAATGGTTATAAAGAAATCTTTGAAGGCATCCCTTCCCTTATGCAGATAACCCTCATTTTGCTTACAATAGAAAACCTCAGATTTTTTTTGTGTCTTAATTTGTTTGGATTTTCTAGGGCGGAGTTCCATGTGGTGTTTTTATTTAAAAGAGAATTGAAATATTTGCAGGATTTCATGCTGGTTTGCATTTCAGTAAATTTCAGTTTATAGAACTTTCTGTTTACAATTAGCCCTGCCACCTCAGTTTTACATATTACACGCATGCACGCACGCACGCAAGACATAGCTATCAGCATTGCCAGTTTTACTAGGAGGCTCCTATTTTTTCATCATGCTTCCGGTTGATTGCCAAATCACACCATTTTAAATTTCTGCCTTTACTAACAAAAGCTATAAAAGAAAATGTTTTCCATAATTTTATGAAAGTTAAATTGTGCAAATTCCATTCTCCCACTCCTAGGGATTTTCGCTTAATGTTTTGTATTAAATGTTATTTGATCTGAATTGTCTTAATTGTTTGAACCATTTGTCAATTTTTTATAAAAATTTAACCAATATTTAATCACTTCATATTTATATTTAATGTTATTTTACATCAATAAACGTTATTAATCTTAACCATATAATAGTATATGCATTAATTTTTAATGTGTTGATAAATAAAATGTTTTCTTCCCAGCTTAGGATTCTCTTACTGTAAAAGTTTAAGAAAATTGCAGTATAAAAATTAGTCAAAGAACAAAAAATTTAGAATATCTAATTAAATATTAATATATTTTACATTAGAATCATGTCGTAAAGGGATAACCTGAATCATGTATCATAAAGTGAGTATATGTCACTTTAGTATTCTTTTGTAATAGGATAATTGACGAATGTAAAAACGTCTGAGAAACTGTTGGCTATCAGTCAAGAATCTCTTAGGTTTTCCATGTATTGAGATGACAGCTATAATATGAGTAAATTTCTCGATATTTGTGAAGAATAACTGGATATGGTAGTTTAAATAATCAAAGAGTAGAAAACTATCTCTGAAAAATTTGTTTTTCTGAAAGTGAAATAGAAACAGTCTTGAACAGTGAGTAGAGTTTCTGGTTTCCAGATGGCCAACTTATGTCATCAGTACACAAATCTCCAAAATTGGGCACTTTCCAAAGTTTCTGGTAGCAGTTATTACTCTAGTACCAAAAGTGAATTTCAAATTTTTTGACAGGCTTGCATGCTTAATATTGCAAAGATATCAGTGTATGAATACTTTTATGTATTAAGTTAGAAATTCAAATATGGTACTTCAAGTTAATAGGCCTTTTTTAGCTGATTATTTTTATAGAGAGTAATCAATGCATGCTGAATAAAATGACTTAAAAAGATATTTTCTCCATCCTTTCTGCATGCCTTTGTGGTGTAATAGGAAGTATACTCGATGCATATTCGAGAGGACCAGGGATTGAGTCTGGGCAAGGGTTATTGCACTTTTTTTATGACTCCCGCCTAAAAAAAATCCTAATGATTCTACAACTTTAGATTGTGGTGTATTCTTTGACCATTCTACCTTCTGTTGCATAAATATTTTTTTTATTATACAAATATTTTTAATTTCCTTAGAAAATTTTAATTGCTTTTAAAAATTTCAGCAAAGAAAGAAAACAATAAACTTGAAGAGAAAAAAACTGCGAAGAAAGTTAAAGAATTAAAAGTTCTAGATGCCAAATGTCCAGGGATTGAGTCTGGGCAAGGGTTATTGCACATTTTTTATGACTCCCGCCTAAAAAAAATCCTAATGATTCTACAACTTTAGATTGTGGTGTATTCTTTGACCATTCTACCTTCTGTTGCATAAATATTTTTTTTATTATACAAATATTTTTAATTTCCTTAGAAAATTTTAATTGCTTTTAAAAATTTCAGCAAAGAAAGAAAACAATAAACTTGAAGAGAAAAAAACTGCGAAGAAAGTTAAAGAATTAAAAGTTCTAGATGCCAAATCAGCACAAAATTTAAGTAAGAATATCTATTTATTTATTTCTTAATCAAAAATACTTTGAATGTGTTAAAAATTTCTACAGCTAATGATTAAAAAAAATTTTTTTTTGCAGTGATTTTATTAGGTTCTGTTAAAATTTCAACTGAAGATATGTTGAAATACATTCTTAGAGTTGATGAAGAGCAGCTGACAGATGCTATGCTTCAACAATTAATTCGATATATGCCTGAACCAGAACAACTGGCTAGGTTAGAACAGTTTAAGGATCAATATAATGAACTAGCTGAAGCTGAACAATTTGCAATGACTGTAAGTTTGTGTATTGTTTAAAATATGAGGTCATCTCATAAGTAATGTTGTTTTTCAGACAAGGCTTGATAAAAAATGTTAAAATCTGGCAAAATAGCAAACTTACTTTGATATAGATTTTGAATGAAGCTAAACTTGTTCTGACATATTTAAATTAGTGATTTTCAAGGATGTATAAATACCATTGGACAAAGACAGCTTCATTCAAATAAATTCTGACTTGCAAACATGTAAGGGCTATTTTGTAACCCATTCCAGACTGTGGTCACTTGATTTTTCCTTCAGGGCCCATATTTATTTCATTCAAAAGGTATCATATTTGTTACCAGCCTTTCTGAATCCTAATATCCTGTATGGATCTGTTTTTTTTTTTTTTTTTTTTTTTTTTTTTTTTTAGATAAGGAGAATTTGGAAACATAAACAGTTGCACAAATGCTTTATTGCATGCTGGGTTTTTGGAATCAAGAAAACAGCATGTAGTATTAAAAAAAAAAGCTCCTTCAAAGGAAAAAAAAAAGACAGAAATTAATAATATGAATGCAAAACTTGTAACGTAGGGCTTTGGCCTGAATGAATAATGCTGTTAGTACCTTTGAGCCATTTTAAACTGATCTTCAAGATGTTTTCTGTGATAAGTTAGCTGATTTTTCTAGGAATGGTTCGAATATTCTTTTTTCAGCAGTGGAAGAATGTAACAATCAAATGAGGAATACGTAGTTGGTTAAATTGATATCTTTTTTACTTTTTATTTTTTAAAACTTATTTAAGAAAACAATACCTATGAGTTGACCCAATATATTGTAATATGTTTCTTTTGTGGACTTTGTAACTTGTATATGCTTGCTCTTTACCTTGTGTTATTAAAAAAATAATGCATGAAATCATTTCAGTAATGCAGCTGTGGGGAAAGAATTGTCAGAGCATTGTTTTTGTCTTTCGAGATTTTTTTTTCATGAAGGGGGGGGGGAAGAAATATGGCTATAAAGGCTGTATAAAGTTCTTTAATCTTTTGTTAAAAATTTACCATTTTGTAAAAACTTCCCACTAGTGTGAAATTTTGATGTTATTAAAAAGAAGTTGCTAAATCAATGCCTCAGAATCTAAAAGTAACTTTTTTCCCAGTTCATATGCTTATCTATTTTTACACAGTATCAATTTTTGTAGTGTTCCTGATATGTTTTGGGAATACTGCTGGGATACAAACTATTTTAGGCATAGGATTATTACTATGATAATTTATTTTTAGGTATCTGTATTTTTTAAAATAGAATGTTTAATGTTTGTTTACTTTTACATATTATATTTATTCATATTATTATTAT